>BRYE01000014.1:5638655-5643655 GCA_030159115.1 Actinidia arguta var. hypoleuca | reverse complement strand
AAAAAAGAAATGTTATCTGTTGTCAAATGCATTTCTAAATTTCAGGATGATTTATTAAATCAGACTTTTATATTAAGAGTTGATTGTTCAGCGATTAAACAGGTTTTGAAAAAAGATGTTAAAAATCTTGCATCTAAACAAATATTTGCTAGATGGCAGGCTGAATTATCTTCTTTTGATTTTGAGATTGAGTATATTAAAGGGGATACTAACTCTCTCCCTGATTTTCTTACCAGGGAATTTCTGCAGGGTCAATATGATTGACACCAGAGTTCAGAAAAAATTAAACTCTTTAATATCTGAAATTGATATTATCAAACAAAGAAATAATTTTCTTTGGCATAGTAGCTATAGTTCGAATAACCAACATTATAAGGATATAAAAGAGATTTGTGAAAATAATGACAAAATTAAAGCTTTAAAAGCTAAAATTTCTAAGTTATATATAACTTATTCCCAGTAAATTTTATTATGATTGATAGTAAAATCCAAAAGAAAATTAATATTTTATTATCTAAAATTGATAATTTAGAACAAAGAAATAATTTTCTTTGGGATAAACCAGGAGAAGGATATCTTCAATTTTGTAAAGATTTATATGAAATTGAAGATAATGAAGAAAAAATAATTGATTTAAAAAATCAAATTTCAAGGTTATATATAACCTATTCAAAATAATTTTCAATGATTTCTAATAAGAATATTAAAGTTCTTAATAAACAAATTAAGCATATGGAATCTATGGATAATGCCATTAAATGGGAAGAGGTTTCTATTAAAAGAGGTAATAATAAACCTTCTACTCATCATCTCGAAAAATTATATTTTCAATTATGGAAAGATAGATCTTTAAGAAAAGTTAGAAAGTTACTTATCACTCAAGAAAGTAACAAAAGTATATCCTCTGTATATGAGGATCATTATCACTAATTATGATCTGTGATAAAGACAGAAGAAAAATAAATAAAATTTTAAAAGAGATTAAATCTCTTGAAGGTAAATTTCTTGTTTTTAGCAACATAGATATTTCTGATAGTTGCTTTACAGATGATGTATTCATTAATGAATTCAAGCAAATGTGTTCTATTCGTTCACAAATACAAGATCTTAAAGATCAATTAGCCAGATTATATGTTATTCATGCCTGATATATTAATCAGTGTATTTCTGTATATTATGCAGAATATGGCTTCCTCTAATAGAGGACGAGGATCAACCTCTTATAGAGGTGGAACCAGAGGTGGTAGAGGCAGGGGAAGATTATATCTTCCAGAAACTAACAGTTATACTGATAGTGAAGGCTTCACTATGGTGGGGAAAAAAGGAGGTCATATTGGATCATCCTCTTCTAGTGGAGATAAAGCTCCGCAATCTATGGCTGATATAGTGGCCAAAGATGAAATGACAGATTATATCTGTAAACATCAATCTATTCATGTTTGTCATATTGAAAAAGAAGATTATCATCTTCTGGACGATCCATTACAGATCAGAAAGGCTTATTTGCATCCTTTCCAGATACCTACCTTATCAGGTAAACCAAGGGGATATTTTGAGACAATTCTCCACCTCTCGGATAGTATGACTATTACGCATACAAGAGAAAATTCTAAAGATAATAATAGTGCTATTATCTATAGCAAAGTTATTATCAGAAAAATTATAAAGCCAGCATCTTGGGGTTTGGATCTTACCTCTGCCAAGACTGTTAAACTTGGAGATAATTCCTATAATTATAATTATTGGGATTATCAAATGGGTTTTCATCATTTGTTTTCTTATCAGAATCCAAAAAATAAACATACTTGGTTTATTAAACTTTGCCCCCAAATATTGAAGATGGGGACATCCTTACCCATGTGGTTTTTGGATTGGTGGACCATATATGGACCAGTTAAAGGAATTCTTCCTTCGAATATTGTCGAAGCAATGAATAGATGGGAAAAATGGCATCCTCTTATTAGAGGAAAAGAAGATCTTTGGGAAGAATATAGTCTCATCCTTTTATTTATAGAATATGGTATTCCATGGATATTAAAATGGGACTTCTGTATTGAGAAGGATCGTGAATTAAAAGGATATTCTCTTAAAAGAGAATTTTGGACTAGATGGTGGAATAATTTCCCCAAGAAAGATATTGAAGATCTGTATAATCAGATAAACAAGAAGGCTGATGAGTATTTCTCACAATACCAAGTTGACAAAGAGGAAGTCTCTTCTTTCCTCACAAAATCTTCTTTAAATCCATTCGATCTTTTAAAAAACCAGATTAAATCAGAACAACCAGATATTTCTGAGTATGATTTAATGAAGAAATGTATGTTTTTCTTCAAAGACCAATTTGCCCAGAACTTTATCAAGGAGGATTCATCTATGGGATCTGCTGGTAAGGAAGATATTGATTCAGAAGGAGACATTCTCGCAGGGGAATCTCAGGACCCTGATGATGAAGAATTTAATCATGATGATGCTGAATATGCAGAATTATCTCGATTCTGGAATTCAATTAATGAAGACAGAAGACGTCGATCACGCGTCAAACCATAATTACAACTTTTATAAAGTTTTTTGTAATCTTGTGTCGGTGGAATATATTCCACATGGGATGTTTGTGTTGGCAGAATTATTACTGCCTCTTTTACTGTTTTCTTTTCTTTTTCTTTATGTAAAGAAAGCAATCAATTGATCGATGGGGCCCAATGAGCACCCGGATTGATTCCTTTCTCTCTATATAAGGGAGTCCCTCCCCATATGTGAGGGCAGAACGAGCTTGGCATCTCTCTCTCTCTCTCTCTCTCTTGTAATATTTTTCTTCTTCAATAAAAGTTTGTTTTCATACATTGGAGTTTCCGCTTAAAATTGGTATCAGAGCCATTGTAGGATCGCAATGATAGTCGGCTAACGCCTTCTGTTAGCCATAACAGGTACCTCTCTGAGATTCATTAATTATGTTACTAATATAGTTTACATTTATGTACTTTTAATATTCTGTACATAAAAGGTCATACATATATGATCCCCTGTGACGGTTTAACAGTATCATAATCTTCCATCTTTGATAGGCTTGGGAAGGATTATTCCAGTTAAAATTAATCAGTTAGTATGTCAATAGTCTTAAAGTGAGCTGGGTGATAGCTGGGGTGACCCTTTTGCCGTGTTTGCCGAGGATGGCGTTGAAAGGCTGTTGAGGTCCATTTAAGCTATCCATTTAAGCTCATATAAAGACTGGAACTGCTTTTGATTAATTTTAGGAATCTTTATTGATTCATAAATAATCCATTTATCTCATCCTGCAAGAAAGAAGATTAATGAATACTGTAAATCTACAAGGTCATATTAGTATGATCAAATTAAAAAAAAAAAAAAAAAAAAAAAAAAAAAAAAACTCAGAGAAACCTGGTGGCTAACAGATTTTATAAGAATTATATGGCCGATAATTTATCCACCTCTATAAATCTTCTTAGATTTTAAATCTTCCAATTATGGTATTCTTATTAGAATTAAAAGGATGAGACTATCAGCCATACTCCTCTAATGTATGGCCGATAATCTTCCAATTAAATAATGACAAAATTAATTTTGTCATTATTTGTCATTATTTTTTGGATTCTGATAAGAAAACAAATGATGAAAACCCATTTGATAATCCCAATAATTATAATTATAGGAATTATCTCCAAGTTTAACAGTCTTGGCAGAGGTAAGATCCAAACCCCAAGATGCTGGCTTTACAATTTTTCTGAATATCAACCCAAGGTTCCTATAGGAATAATGGAGATATTGGTATCAAAGCCATGTACAGAATATTTTTCTACCCGCTTAATTCAGAAATACACTGATGAAATGGATTATAATATTCCTATACCTAATCTGTTAAATTCGGATATAATCTGAAATACTAATAGGTATAGGAATTACCAAGGTATATGTTTGACAGAATATTCAAATTTTAATATCCAAATTTTAATATCCAATTTTAATATCCAATTTTAATAAACTGGTGGCTAACATCTTCGATATGATCTTGGCATAATTATGTTAGCCACGAGCTATATTTTTTAAACATGGATTTTTTAAATTATGGATTTAAAATTTTCCAAATAATCGGTTGACATAATTTTAAATATAGCTCGTGGGTATTCCTAAAACCAGTTATTTAAAATCGGTTGACATAATTTGGTTTTTTAAAATCATGTTAGCCACGAGCTATATTTAAAATTGATACCAATTTTAAGCGGAAACTCCAATGTATGAAAACAAACTTTTATTGAAGAAGAAAAATATTACAAGAGAGAGAGAGAGAGAGAGAGATGCCAAGCTCGTTCTGCCCTCACATATGGGGAGGGACTCCCTTATATAGAGAGAAAGGAATCAATCCGGGTGCTCATTGGGCCCCATCGATCAATTGATTGCTTTCTTTACATAAAGAAAAAGAAAAGAAAACAGTAAAAGAGGCAGTAATAATTCTGCCAACACAAACATCCCATGTGGAATATATTCCACCGACACAAGATTACAAAAAACTTTATAAAAGTTGTAATTATGGTTTGACGCGTGATCGACGTCTTCTGTCTTCATTAATTGAATTCCAGAATCGAGATAATTCTGCATATTCAGCATCATCATGATTAAATTCTTCATCATCAGGGTCCTGAGATTCCCCTGCGAGAATGTCTCCTTCTGAATCAATATCTTCCTTACCAGCAGATCCCATAGATGAATCCTCCTTGATAAAGTTCTGGGCAAATTGGTCTTTGAAGAAAAACATACATTTCTTCATTAAATCATACTCAGAAATATCTGGTTGTTCTGATTTAATCTGGTTTTTTAAAAGATCGAATGGATTTAAAGAAGATTTTGTGAGGAAAGAAGAGACTTCCTCTTTGTCAACTTGGTATTGTGAGAAATACTCATCAGCCTTCTTGTTTATCTGATTATACAGATCTTCAATATCTTTCTTGGGGAAATTATTCCACCATCTAGTCCAAAATTCTCTTTTA
>BRYE01000014.1:5631155-5633655 GCA_030159115.1 Actinidia arguta var. hypoleuca | reverse complement strand
ATGGAATATAATAGCATGCACAAGAGTATAGACAGCATCAGAAACCACAATAGGTTGATTATTCTGATCTACTTCAGTTTTTACCGCATTAAGAACTTCATTTCTTTGGGACTCATTTAGATAATTATCCCACCAACCTCTTAATATTCCTGTGAATCCTGATATAATCATAAGAGCACATTTTTTATCATCATTATTCCTGTTTTTACAGGCAGTAGCATATATCATCATTTCATGAATAGTATTCATGATAAGAAAATCAGATTTACCATCAATTTCCCAGCAGTAAAGTTCACTACCTTGGAAAAATCTTTGATCATGTTGAGGAGTTTCCTCAAATAATATATCAGGAGGAGTAGGCCTAGGATAATAATGCCTTCCTGATCCTCCTACACTGGTATTTAAACCTTGTCTATATTTTATATCACTATTAAAGTCTTTATACTTTATTTTATATAAATCATTACTGTTATCTTGAAGATCTAAAAATATTTTTTCTACATCTTCGATATGATCTATATTTTTAGGATCAAATTTTAACATATTAATTTGAAGACTTTTGAGTTTATTCTGTAATTCTAATAAGAATTCATTATATTCTTTTTCATTTCTATAATTAATGTTATCAACTTTGATAGGTGGTTTAACACAGACAGGTTCTAATCTTTTAACTTCTTTAGATTTTTCTATGACTTCTTCTTTTTTAAATATAGGAGTCATTTTATCTATTTTATTTTGTACAGAAACAATATTTTCTTCAACTCTTGAAAGTTGTTTCCCTATAATCTGAACATTAACATTAGTCCAGTTATTTTGTTTTATAATAGATTCAAAATTACCCACTGGAAGCTTAAAAGCACTAGCTTCAATGGTATATTCATTACCTTGTGAATTCTGACCATATTCAAGAGTGAAATTGGAAGGTGGATAAACTGATGTAAGAGTTTTTCCTCCAATCAATTTCCATTCACATTCAAAATCAGTTAATACACAGACACTATTAATATTATCATTGGAATATCCATGTTGTTCCAAAAAGTCAAAGTGATACTGACCATAATGTTTCTTTATAAACCATTCAGGAAAAGGTATAACTTTCCTAATAGTTTGGAGATGTAAATAATATTCATCTTTCATTTTTTTAATAAATTCCTTATTAAAATTTTTATACATTCTTAAAAAACCTGAATACTTAGGTTGTCTAAGAATATCTTTACAATAATCTACTAATAAATGATGGTCTGAACCATCAATATCAAAAAGAGAATTAATCATATTTGAAAATTTATTTCACTAGCAGAAGGAATATTCTGCTCTTTGTAAACTCCATGGGGAATTTTATTAGGAGATATCCTAATACCTTCTAAAGATATATTATCATCCATATCACTTTCTGATACATTACTAGCCGTAGATGGTCTAGCACTAGATGAAGGAATTGAAACCTTATAAGGTATTTCTATATTATTAATAGAATAACTTCTATTTAATTTAGGCAAATTTTTCCTAAAATTAAGGAAAACCTCGCCATCAATATTTTCAACTATTGATTCAATATCCCTATGTATAATAGGTTTAGGAGGTATAGCCCTCTGAATAGTCCATCTTTCTGGAAAATCAATATTTTCCCATTTTATCAACTTATTAGTTGCTGTAAAAGATGTGTTTAACATATTTGACTCTATCAGAGTAGTATATCCTAATTGATTTCCAACTTATTTAATATTAGGAGTTAATGTATTCATTAATTTAAAATACACTCTGTAAATAACAGCTACAGTTTCTGCTCCTGGTAGGAAATCATATCCTTTAGTTAATAGTTTTAACTGAACAGATTCACATATATGTCTATCAGTTAAAGACAAAGTTAAATTAGGATAAACATTAAAATATACTGGACCGTGACTTAAACTAGTCTCAACAGCACCCATTATGGATGGAGTCCAGCTCAAACATCTAGCATCTCTTAAAGTTGCTTGTATACATGCATTTAAACCTAATAAAGTTAATGGTTTAAAAGCTATTTGAACCAACCCAATATGCATAAATTTATATTTCCCTCTATATCTAATAATATCATGAGGTTTAATTAAATTTATACTTTCATTATCAGGACCTACACTTAAGGTCTGTTCCATGGTTTTAACAGCCATACTGCTTCTTAGTTCAAATAAACCTTTCCTATATATAGTACTTGGTTGGACTAATGGAATTGTCCACTTGTTTAATTGTTCTTTAATATTTTCATATTCAATAAGATCAGTATTTTTAACTGATTCATCATTATCAATATTCTGAATATCAGAAATATGCAAAGAACTCGATATAGAAGTGGATAAATTATCGGCCATATAATTCTTATAAAATCTGTTAGCCACCAGGTTTCTCTGAGTTTTTTTTTTTTTTATATGAAAAACTCAGAGAAAATTATTCTGTATTTTAAGCGGATATATAAGATATTGAAAGTTCTTCAGAATCTGAATCTGAACCAGAGCTATCC
>BRYE01000014.1:5621155-5626155 GCA_030159115.1 Actinidia arguta var. hypoleuca | reverse complement strand
ACCTCTTATAGAGGTGGAACCAGAGGTGGTAGAGGCAGGGGAAGATTATATCTTCCAGAAACTAACAGTTATACTGATAGTGAAGGCTTCACTATGGTGGGGAAAAAAGGAGGTCATATTGGATCATCCTCTTCTAGTGGAGATAAAGCTCCGCAATCTATGGCTGATATAGTGGCCAAAGATGAAATGACAGATTATATCTGTAAACATCAATCTATTCATGTTTGTCATATTGAAAAAGAAGATTATCATCTTCTGGACGATCCATTACAGATCAGAAAGGCTTATTTGCATCCTTTCCAGATACCTACCTTATCAGGTAAACCAAGGGGATATTTTGAGACAATTCTCCACCTCTCGGATAGTATGACTATTACGCATACAAGAGAAAATTCTAAAGATAATAATAGTGCTATTATCTATAGCAAAGTTATTATCAGAAAAATTGTAAAGCCAGCATCTTGGGGTTTGGATCTTACCTCTGCCAAGACTGTTAAACTTGGAGATAATTCCTATAATTATAATTATTGGGATTATCAAATGGGTTTTCATCATTTGTTTTCTTATCAGAATCCAAAAAATAAACATACTTGGTTTATTAAACTTTGCCCCCAAATATTGAAGATGGGGACATCCTTACCCATGTGGTTTTTGGATTGGTGGACCATATATGGACCAGTTAAAGGAATTCTTCCTTCGAATATTGTCGAAGCAATGAATAGATGGGAAAAATGGCATCCTCTTATTAGAGGAAAAGAAGATCTTTGGGAAGAATATAGTCTCATCCTTTTATTTATAGAATATGGTATTCCATGGATATTAAAATGGGACTTCTGTATTGAGAAGGATCGTGAATTAAAAGGATATTCTCTTAAAAGAGAATTTTGGACTAGATGGTGGAATAATTTCCCCAAGAAAGATATTGAAGATCTGTATAATCAGATAAACAAGAAGGCTGATGAGTATTTCTCACAATACCAAGTTGACAAAGAGGAAGTCTCTTCTTTCCTCACAAAATCTTCTTTAAATCCATTCGATCTTTTAAAAAACCAGATTAAATCAGAACAACCAGATATTTCTGAGTATGATTTAATGAAGAAATGTATGTTTTTCTTCAAAGACCAATTTGCCCAGAACTTTATCAAGGAGGATTCATCTATGGGATCTGCTGGTAAGGAAGATATTGATTCAGAAGGAGACATTCTCGCAGGGGAATCTCAGGACCCTGATGATGAAGAATTTAATCATGATGATGCTGAATATGCAGAATTATCTCGATTCTGGAATTCAATTAATGAAGACAGAAGACGTCGATCACGCGTCAAACCATAATTACAACTTTTATAAAGTTTTTTGTAATCTTGTGTCGGTGGAATATATTCCACATGGGATGTTTGTGTTGGCAGAATTATTACTGCCTCTTTTACTGTTTTCTTTTCTTTTTCTTTATGTAAAGAAAGCAATCAATTGATCGATGGGGCCCAATGAGCACCCGGATTGATTCCTTTCTCTCTATATAAGGGAGTCCCTCCCCATATGTGAGGGCAGAACGAGCTTGGCATCTCTCTCTCTCTCTCTCTCTCTTGTAATATTTTTCTTCTTCAATAAAAGTTTGTTTTCATACATTGGAGTTTCCGCTTAAAATTGGTATCAGAGCCATTGTAGGATCGCAATGATAGTCGGCTAACGCCTTCTGTTAGCCATAACAGGTACCTCTCTGAGTTTCATTAATTATGTTACTAATATAGTTTACATTTATGTACTTTTAATATTCTGTACATAAAAGGTCATACATATATGATCCCCTGTGACGGTTTAACAGTATCATAATCTTCCATCTTTGATAGGCTTGGGAAGGATTATTCCAGTTAAAATTAATCAGTTAGTATGTCAATAGTCTTAAAGTGAGCTGGGTGATAGCTGGGGTGACCCTTTTGCCGTGTTTGCCGAGGATGGCGTTGAAAGGCTGTTGAGGTCCATTTAAGCTATCCATTTAAGCTCATATAAAGACTGGAACTGCTTTTGATTAATTTTAGGAATCTTTATTGATTCATAAATAATCCATTTATCTCATCCTGCAAGAAAGAAGATTAATGAATACTGTAAATCTACAAGGTCATATTAGTATGATCAAATTAAAAAAAAAAAAAAAAAAAAAAACTCAGAGAAACCTGGTGGCTAACAGATTTTATAAGAATTATATGGCCGATAATTTATCCACTTCTATATCGAGTTCTTTGCATATTTCTGATATTCAGAATATTGATAATGATGAATCAGTTAAAAATACTGATCTTATTGAATATGAAAATATTAAAGAACAATTAAACAAGTGGACAATTCCATTAGTCCAACCAAGTACTATATATAGGAAAGGTTTATTTGAACTAAGAAGCAGTATGGCTGTTAAAACCATGGAACAGACCTTAAGTGTAGGTCCTGATAATGAAAGTATAAATTTAATTAAACCTCATGATATTATTAGATATAGAGGGAAATATAAATTTATGCATATTGGGTTGGTTCAAATAGCTTTTAAACTATTAACTTTATTAGGTTTAAATGCATGTATACAAGCAACTTTAAGAGATGCTAGATGTTTGAGCTGGACTCCATCCATAATGGGTGCTGTTGAGACTAGTTTAAGTCACGGTCCAGTATATTTTAATGTTTATCCTAATTTAACTTTGTCTTTAACTGATAGACATATATGTGAATCTGTTCAGTTAAAACTATTAACTAAAGGATATGATTTCCTACCAGGAGCAGAAACTGTAGCTGTTATTTACAGAGTGTATTTTAAATTAATGAATACATTAACTCCTAATATTAAACAAGTTGGAAATCAATTAGGATATACTACTCTGATAGAGTCAAATATGTTAAACACATCTTTTACAGCAACTAATAAGTTGATAAAATGGGAAAATATTGATTTTCCAGAAAGATGGACTATTCAGAGGGCTATACCTATGGGTGATACATAATTGGAAGATAATGATATATATTCAGAATATTGATATATAACCTGTTAATTTAAATTATCGGAATTATCTGTCATTATAGTTGGTGGCTATTAGAATTATATTTTGAAAAATTATTTCCAAAATATAATTGGTGGCTATTAGATTATCAGCCATACTCCTCTAATTTTCAATATCTTATATCATACTAATATATATATATATATATATATATATATATATATATATATATGCGGACATATGTATAGAGAGAGACTCTTGGTAAGATGAGGAAGGAACCTGCAAGGTGGAGAAGAACGAGATATATATATATATATATATATATATATATATATATATATATATATATATATATATATATATATATATATGCGGACATATGTATAGAGAGAGTCTCTTGGTAGTAGGGGTGGGCATGGGTCGGGTTGGGTCGGTTCTGAGTCAGACCCAGAATCGATCCGACCATTCACGGTTCCAGATTTTTGGACCCAGAACCGACCCGAGCATTCGAGAGAACCGAACAGAATCGAACCGAACGGTTCGGTTCGGTTCTTCGGTTCTCTCGGGGTCAGGTTAGTTCGGGTCGGGTCGGATTTACCCAGCCCATTTAGACTTTTGGTGAACACTAAAAAATACAAATAACTCCTACACAATTATATATTTTTTAAAATAATACAAATTAACATCCAATATAATTTAAAATAATACAAACCGAACCACTCCGAGAACCGTATTAATATATTCTCGGGTCTATATATCGGTTCCGTATTCGGTTCTCCTTCGGGTCGGTTCTGGGTAAAAAAAATTATAGAACCGAGAACCGACCCGAACCGGACGGGTATTTTATTTTTAGACCCAGAACCGAACCGAGGTGGTTGTAGACCCGAACCAACCCGACCCAATGAGGTCGGTTCTGGTCAGTTCTCAGGTCCGACGGGTATTTTGGACACCCCTACTTGGTAGGATGAGAAAGGAACCTGCAAGATCGAGAAGAACGTGGCTAAATTACGATGGACCACTGCGTAATGAAAAGGAAGTTTAATTCACAAGGTCTACTCACATGCCATAATTCTATTTCACCTGTAATATAAGGCACAAATATTTTTTAATTCTTTAAATTAGTTCTTATTATCTTGAAAGTCATTTGAGTTAATTTAATGGTTGAAGTTTCACCTTATATTATTTTTATTCTCAAAAAAATATAATTTCTTTCTTCTTAAAAATATGGGGTCCACATATGTTGTTGTCCAATGACCAAAAATTCTTTAAAGATGAACATATTTTTTATTCATTGGATCATTTTTTAGTGGGACCTTTACTAAAAAAAACTAAAACAACCATTTTTTTTCCCTCATTTCTCTTAAACTAGTAATATTTTTTTAGAATTATTATATTTTCTAATTTATTCTCCATTTTGTAATAATATATATCTTCGTATATACATGTAATATATATCGTATCTGACGTTTATATGCCTCTAATGATGTATTAACACCAAAAGATTCTCTCATTCCTCTCCCAATTGATGTGAGATTAGAGTATATTTTTCACCACAGTTTGTTCAGCTAACTTACTTTGAGGAACAATATCTTATTTATCCTTTGTCAATTTTGAACATATTTTGTATCGTTGAAAAGCTCTCACGGAAGAGAAGACATTCATACTTCATTTCAGAAGAAAATAAACTGTAGAATCATCTATTTCGGCACAAAATCAGCCAAAGCTCATGTATTAAAACCAGGTTTTTCCAACATTGTTATGTTTTGATTTTTTCCTGCTTTTAAGGATCCTTAGATTTGGCGTGCACACAGGGCTAACTTATACAATTTGAATCGTTCATTTAACAAACTCATCGAAGAGATCGTTCTTGCAAGGGATTAGATTTGATCGAGCATCGAAATTCATATGATCAAATCAAGTTTTTCGTGAAAAAAAATGTTCAAGTATGATTTTAAAAATTGACCAAATATCGATCAAATTTTTGTCATTTTTTTTCAAAATCAGATATTTTTTTTT
>BRYE01000014.1:5596155-5598655 GCA_030159115.1 Actinidia arguta var. hypoleuca | reverse complement strand
GAAGTTGATTTCAGGGAAAAGCTTCTCTCAAGTCCGGTGATGCACTGCATGGTGTTGTCTGTGGTTGTGGGCCCACCAAGGGTTTTGTTACGACGGCAAATTCCACCTCCGCAAAAAATTGAGATTGATCTGATAGAGGTAGTCACAAATATTTTTTTGAACTTTATCATACTTGTTTTATATAACATATTTTTCAAATCATACAAGGGACGTTTATTTCTTTTTCTTTTTTTTTATATACAAATATGAGGTAAACACGAAGTTACGCTCGTTGGATTGATTTAATTTTTTTCGTGGATAATCCACATAAGAACTTAAAAAATGAAAGAGTGAATCATCAAAAAGAGGCGGGACTCCGAACAGTGCCATCCAGTCCTGAACTGTAGAGAAGCCTTTTCCTTGGTTTAAACCACATAATGAAAGTGACAACGCAAATAAAAATGAGGGGCAATGTGTAAATAAAAAGTGGAGATTGCGTTTGTGTACCATTTCATTTGGCTTCCCAGCTGATCATTCACAAATAAAATAAAATACAATAAAAAGCATAATCAGGTAAATAAGATAGAAAATTAAGAGAGGAATTTTAATTTCCAAAAGTGTGTGGAAGGGCATTATGGGAAATTTACATGATTGGAGTTTCTTGGTGTAACTTCCAGTCTCTTTGAAAAGCTGCTCAAAGTGTGGCTTGCAGTACAAAACTCCTTCCATGGAAGAGTAGCTACTCATCTGCACCAAAAAAAAAGTAATAAAAAAATCACACTATTTAGTGAAATCTAGAGGGGGAAAGAAACAGATCTGAAATCAAAATGAAACAAAATTTTGTAATTGACACAAGGAAAAAAGATGTTAGGGCATGGATTTATTGAGAATGATTAAAGATTCTATAGGGCGAAGAAATTCATAATTCATGCTAAAAAAATTAGTTGTTGCAAGTTTGTAACACGATACCGCAAGAAGTCCATTGCAGTGACTGCATTTGAAGCAGGTCTTATGATACGAGACTCCATCGGCTGTGAGCATCTCAATAAAATGAACGACCTTATCGCAAGTCTTGCATTTCTGCAATGTCCCGCTGAACGCCATTTTTCTACGAAATGGCAGTTATCAGATCAAACTTATTGAGGATATGTGTTTGAAACTGTAACATTAAGCGATGAGTTCTTGGTAATTCCCCTGTCTATCTCTAACTCGAGATAGAACGGACTCAAAAAAATGTGAAGTTTACTTTTCACCTCTCTTGTAGGTGTCAATATTAGATTATGGCAAAAAATGAATCGGATCAACGGATGGTGAAAATGAATTCCCTAATGTGTTGAGGACAAGTGATTGAATGTCCGATTATGTTGCACCAAAAACAGGAGGAGAGAGAATCTTACCAAGTTTGCAGCCAGGAGGAAATTCAGGGTATAACTAATTTCCACTTATTGATCAAGTCAGTGGTAAAAAATGGGGGCATTTATGCTATGTTTGGATTTGGATTTGGAAAAGGAAGATAAATTGTAAAAGATGGAAAGAAAAAAAAAAAGAAATAAACATAAAGTGAGAAAGCTAATTAGGGAAAATGTGAAAAAAATGAACAGATATTTGTGTCAAAATTGGTTGTAAATAACTATTGGGACAGTTTTGAGGATTATGTAATCAAAAAATTTTAATTTATTTTATAAGCCAATCAATAAGAGGGAATAGAGCGAGAGAAGTTGCATTTTATAACGATAAGACTCGAACATGATTTTTTTAAAACTTTATTATTGTCCCTTGATTAATTCCACATGGCACTTTTTGTCACTTAGGGCAATATATCTAATTGGTTTTAATGATAACAAAACATAGATGATTATGGAAATAATTATTTGGCTAATTTATTTTAATATTTTCTTTGTAGGAACAAAAAGAAAATATTGAGAATTTCTCTACAAGACACCTTTCAAGATTCTCAACATGTGGAGAAAAATCATAGAAGACAAGTTACCGTTGAGAACCAAGAAGGAGAGTTACTGTTGGAAGAAATATTTTTTGAGTTGCAAATTCTATACTCCAATGGCTAGTTTTTCAAGTATATGAAGAGAAGAATTGTAGAGAATGAAGACACGTCAAGGGGAAGAAGAACAATAAGTTAGTGAGCTTTTAAAGAGTTTTTTACTTAGAGAAATTTCAACACTAAGCATCATTTGTTTATTCATACTTTAGAGAGTGGTTTTGAGTACTGTTGAGCTTATTTGTAAAAGAAATATTATGACCCTTGTTGTTGTTGTTAGAGCTTTCTCTTTGTGAGAGATTTGGAGAGACAATCACGTGTATATGTGTGACAAGACACTAGAGTCAAAGCTTATCAAATGTATGTGAGGCAAGACATCAGAATAAAAACTTATCGAAGGTTGGTGAGGCAAGGCATCAGAGTCAAAACTTGTTGATGTTATCTAATATCCTTGCAAAGCTAGGTGTTACAATTCTATTCGAAGAATAGTACAACAAATCCCAAGGAAGTCACTTGGGGGAGTGG
>BRYE01000014.1:5583655-5586155 GCA_030159115.1 Actinidia arguta var. hypoleuca | reverse complement strand
TGATTGAAACCAAATGTATAAAAATTTGGTTATATGTAGCATTTCTCATGATATAATGATTGCAGACGACTAAACAATTTTAATTTTGCATTCTATATCATTCATTCCAAAGTCGTTTGGCCCATCAAACAGCCATACACAGCTAAGACTAATTATGATTATAAGCAAAGTTTTAAACAAATTAGGCATGTTCCAATATCAAATATTCTTTTAAAAGTTCTATTTGGGAACCATTTTCCTAATTTTACGGCTAGCGAATTTGGATCAAAGATTTAGTGAAGAACAAGGAAATAAAATAAAAAAGTCAAACAATATTCCAACCATTCAGAACTATTGAATCATCTAATTTTTTTATTTTCATTTTCAATTTCAGTTTTATTTTCTTTTTCCTCGATCCAAACACAGTCTTAATCTTTTTTTTCTAACAATAATTTGTGCATATATATCATCTTCTATAATACAGCTCTCATTTCTGAGTTTTTTTATTTGTAGTGAACTTTTTTTACCTTCTGATAAAAAAAATTATATTTTTGTGGTTACTCTTGGTGAATGGAATCTGAAGATGTAATATTTTTGATCAAGTTTGAAAAGAAAATCCACCCAAAAATAAAAACTCATTTGAGAGTTAAGATGTATTTCTTTGGTTTGAAAAGAATCAAAAAATGACAAGATAATAATCAAACACAAAATAATTTAAAAAGCAACGAAACTAAATTAGTCTAGCTCTAATGGGGACTTAATTAAATTTTTATGCAATTAATATATAGTTTAAATTTGGATACATAGAAATATTAGTTAGTTCTTTTTTAATATATAACTCGATATCCGGTGCAAAGCATCGAATAATATATATTATCAGTTCCACTGTTTACAATCGAGCGAGCCCATTTAATTAAATCCACGGATGTAATAACTCTTCAACGCATTTGATTACCTATGTGAATGATCACTAAAGACAAATCTCAGCTTTTACTATAGCTACATGATATATGCAAAACGAATAAATTCAAATAATCCAAAGTAAAGAGCCAAGACTGGGCACTTACTTATAGAATAAGGGTTTGGTTGAGATTTGGTCTAAGCTTGTTGCATAAATAATTTATTTACCCAATAATTTGTGTAAATTATAATCTTCAACCCTTCCCTTTAACTAAATTTCACATTGCCCCATTCACTTACAATTATATCAGTTAACCCATTATACTTTATTAGATCAGTGATCACATTATCTGCCTATTTCTGTAACTTAATCAAACAGAAGGTGAACAGAAGGATCACATGAACAGTTAACCTAAAATGTAAGGGTTGTCTACCATGATTGAAGGTGAATTGTACAAAGTGAGATTTGATGAAAGTACAAGGGTGCAAAATATAATTTTTTGAACAATTTTTGGTCAACAGTGATTTCATTGGTTAAGCTATATTCCAGACGTGCTCACTTATTCAAGACAAGTCAGATTTTATTTAATTAATCAACAACCCGTAAATGGAAAAGATTGGGTCTAACCTACACACATTTTGTACTGTCATTATGAAATTTTGAATTATATATATATTTTGTGCCTGCTATGGATTATATATATATATATATATATATATATATATATATAGGTAGGTGGGTGGGTGGGTGGGTGGGTGGGTGGGTGCGAGCGCGTGAGAGAGAGAGAGAGCCCTGATACGGTCAGCGTTGATTTTTTTTTCCACCACCGTCACTTTTGTATATTAGAATCATGACGGTAGCGAACGAGAATGTGATTTTACATCTCTATAATTTTCATTATAATGAACGTAAATTGGAAAGTGATTGAATCGCATTACCAAAAACTAATTAAGAATTTGATCTTCACACTCTCTCATAATAACCCTAAATTCATAAAAATGAATATGTTGAACTGTCCGATAAATTTCCTATAAAAGTGTTTTCTATATAGAATTTCTAAATTAATCCAAAATCTGAATAGAATTACCTCAAACAAAAAATTACAAGCTATTTGATTCCTAATAATGAGATTCTTATAACTATCCGCCTAAATGTTTTTTTGTCTTTTTTATTTTTTATGGGGAACATAAGCTAAGGCTGTATTTGAATAGAGGATTTGGTAAGAAAAAAATAATTTTCATTTTTATTTTCGTTTCCATTTCCATTTCCATTTCCTTTTCTCTTTTTTTTTTCTCACTAATTTTACCAAATATGGCCACAAAAGCACTCCAATGCCTGCAAAGTTGCTTCCAAACTAATCAACTAATAGCAAATGGGCCTTTTTTCCACAGGCCCAAGCCCAATTGATTTTACGTAAAGCAGGGAAAAAATTCTTTCCTAGGCTGACGCAAAAACAACTATACTGGACCGAACAGTTTCGGCCAAAGAAGAGGACCAATCCGAACGGACCACACTATAATTAAAAAAAAAGGAATAAATTACACTTTATACCCCTGTATTTTTACTTAGATTTACTTTGTTTCATTCGCTTCCAACTATGTCATTCAAATCCTTACATAT
>BRYE01000014.1:5561155-5573655 GCA_030159115.1 Actinidia arguta var. hypoleuca | reverse complement strand
TCAGAATTTTGGGGACGGAAGTAATGCGAAACACATATTTAGGGACCATTGTAGTATGAAATAAAATATTTCCGTTAGTAATTTTGATGGCCATTTAAAATTGGACCTATTAGATTCAATTTAAAAATTTTAAGAACGAAATGGACAAGAAAGAACACTCGTTCAACTCCAACCATGCATTCAGAGGTTGACAATGGCAAGGTACCCAAACATGCATGTTTTATAAAACTGATTTGGCTATTCAGTCTCTCCAAAGGTGCCTTACATAAGGGTATCATCTCTTCAGTTCGTGGGTCCTTTTCTGAAATGCTTACTGTAAGGGTGGAAATCATACAATGATAGAATTTGGCTTACTAGGGTGGGGTCTCCGACAAGCTACCACTCTGAAATAAACTCGGTGATTCTTCGCACTAGAGCTCGATGCAGACACTATTGAATATCGGCACTGTCCGAGCTAAGGCCATCGTTATCTACGAGTTGTCGTTATTTAGCAAGCTCGGAATAATAACCGCACTATAGCTTGGACAAGAGGTAACGGTATCCTAAGAGGTGTCAGGGGACAGAAGAAAACTTGCATGTCGAAATTTCTTCTAACAGCCCCCATGCCCGGATGGAGATATTGGCGGAATAATGAGTGGCTACTAGCCAAGCCCTAGGAGCATGGTTGGGTCAGCCGCCTACTCACTGACGCAGTGGTTAGCGCGTATGAGTACACGTCGAGCTGCAGTCTGTCTAGTGATAAGACAGCTAGCTCGTCAAGTCACACGTCGAGCTGTGCTATATAAAGTCTGTCTTTCTTTGAGAAAAGGTACGCACATTTGAGTCGAAAAACATATGCACTTTCTCTATATATACTTCAACTCCGGTCATCTAACTTGACCGTCGGAGAGCTATTTTCCAGAAATAACTTCAGCAGTCGTTCTCCTTCTTTTTGTGCTGCAGCTAGGACGTTGATGCGTTACTGTCCGGTGTCAATTCACATCTCCACCGCAAGACCACCGCGGGTGTTTATCCTTGATTTTTCTTCCATCATCTCTCTAACTCACAACCCCACACTTACTTTTCCAAAAGAAATAAAAGCATATATATAGGCAAATGCTTCCATTTTGCTGCTTTGAACCATATTTACCTACAAGTGTGAGGGAGTGGGCATAGAGGAAGTGGCTACAAGAAAAAAATTCATAATAATTAGGGTAAATTACTTTTACTGAAATTCCACTTTGGATCTTTCACTTTGAATTGGGTCAGTTAATCATTTGCATTTTCAGTCAATTGTCCATGGGATCATTTTGTCCATTTCATGTTTAATGAAGTGACGAAAAATGGTTATGTGTCCTCAATGAAATGGCAGAAAAAATATTGAAGGGCTACACGAACACTTGAGTTAAAGTCTAAGGTGTTGACGAACCCAATTCGAAGTGATCAAAGGATGCAAAGTGAGATTCTAGTGAATGTGAAAGAGTGTAAAGTGTAATTTCCCCAAATCATTACGTTGCTCAGCCTATCACTATGCTTCCACCGAGTCACCTCATTTCTTAGACCCTAGAGTATAGAACATCTCACGGCTTAAATACTTTAGTTATCTAAGTTTTTTTCGTTTTTGGTTCATCAAATTTTTATATTCTTTCGGTTTCCCCTGACCATTATGAACTAAAAACGTAAAAATTTTGGTTAAAAAAATCCACTATAGACAAAATATTTAGCTCATTTTCGAGTTAAAATACAATTATTTTTGTTTTAGTGACTCTCTTTCAAATTAGATCAATTGTTTAGATTTTTTTCGTTGTGAAAAACTAGAAAAGTATAAAATTATGATCAAACAGGAAAAAAAAAAAAATAACTAAAGATGGGAAATTATAAAATCAATGAAGCTAAATTAGCTAGATAACCAAACTTGATTTTATAAGACTGTTTTGGCTATTCAATCTCTCAAAGGTCTTCTCCACAATGGTATTATTTCTTGGTCCAATCTCAAGCTTCTCTTCAATGAGTTATTGAATTTTTATGGATTCAATAGACATGGCTGTCATATGGGTAATAATGAATAATTTAGGGGTAAATTACACTTATCTCCCATGAGGATACTTACAATGGCAAAAATTTTCCCCTCAAGTTTTCAAAATGACAGTAATAACATTGTACGATAGGGGAATCGGATATCAATGATATCAACAACTAAAGCGTTAGGATGTCATTGTTACTTTTGAAACTTGAGGATAGTTTTTTTTTTGTTATTTCTAGAAACCTCAAGGTATGTTATATTAGGTAACTTACCCATAATGTTATTGATTTTTTCTTTTCATAATACGTTGTAAATTTTAGAGAGCTCCATATACAGTGGCGGTTTAAGTATAAGGCCAATGAAATCATTATTTTAGGCCTCCGATTTTAGATGGCCCCAAAAATTTTGTCAGATTTGTGTAAGTTCATAAAATTTCTTATATATAATTTGTTAGTTAAAGATCCCCAAAATTAAAAAAAAAAAATCAAAAAGGCCCACTATTAAAGACAAATCTCAAAAATATTGACCACAATAGAAAACACAAAAGACACAAGGCCCAAAAATCTTTACAAACTGTATAAATATTATTTTTAAATGGAATGACCAATCTAATTGTGATGATGTATCAGGTTTTATACAATTATCGAAAGAATATTTGAGAATTAATTATTATATATTTATTGTCGATCAATTTGTTTCTTCATTAAAAAGCAGATTCAAATAGTTGTTAATATATGAATATGGTTTTGAATTTCTTGTAAATTTTAAAAAATTAAAACCATTAGACGATGATAGTAAAAACTTGATTCCTTTGAAAATGCATGCTTTGCTTGTAGAATTTGATTGACAATATCTATTAGAGTTGTTTTTGCAAAAATAAAAATTTTTAAATTAAAAAGTATTTGAGATGAAGACTTAATTAAGAATTTTGCATCTAAAAAGTTAGAAAAATAAATTTTAAATAAAATATTATATGAGCCTTGTTTAAAATTACCATTTTAAGCCTCACATATACTAGACAGCTCGCCCAAATAATGCATGAAGACTATTTACCAGCTGAATTATTGAAAAATTGAATATGTTAGGTGAAGTTTGTTGGGCTGTCCGCTGTCTAAAACAAAATTATGTTATAAATAAATTATTATAAGAAAAATGGGGCAGAAATTCCTAGGATTCTGATTATTGATATTGGCACCATGATGCACAAGGTTGACTGCGGTGTCACATTTTATTTTATTTATTTTATTTTATTTTATTTTATTTTTCATGTATGCTGGTGTAATCGCGTTGTGGAGCTTGGATCCTCTAAAGTGCGCTCAAGGTGAAGTGTTATTAGAATGTACAAAACGACGTCATTTTGTACACCTCATGAACAAAATGATGTCATTTTAATTAATGATAAAATAACATTGTTTCATGATCAATACCAAAACGACGTTATTTTATTCTTGAAATATACAAAACGAACACTTTACCTTGGGCGCACTTAAGAGGATCCGGATCCTGCATTGTGTGGGATGACAAGACTGTTATATGATTTATTTTGGACAAATTAACATAGGTCCACATAGTTTAGGTAAAAATTTCATTATGGTTCCTATAGTTTTGATTTGACAAATTATGACATTCTATAGTATGCAATCAGTGGCAATTTGGTCCCTCTAACCAAATCCATAAAACATTCTAACTAAAAATATACGGAACTTTTTTCCATTTCTTTGGGTTTTGGAATTTTCCGTTAACACTTTTAACGGAATTGGATGGAGGGATGACATTGAAGTGAAGTGAAAACTTTATGGTTTTTAATTATTTTAAATTGAAACTACAGAGACCAAACTCAAACTCTTTCTAAACTACAGTGACCAATAGTAAACTTTATGCAATTATTTTTCTATAGTAATTGCTTTTTCATATATTCTTTTTTTTTTGTGTGTGTGTGTATTTTTATTTCTTTGATCAAATTACATTAACCAGCTTTACCAATTCTTCACATCTACCCAGCCCATGAAGTATGAACCCAACCACCAGTAGCCACCACCAGCAGCCACCATTTTGGGGGGAGGGCCGGTGACGACAGAAGAGGGATGGGGAAAGGCTGGAACATGCTAGTGGTGGCTAGGGTTTGAAGGATGAAACTAGGGTTAGTTTGGAAATAAATTAGTGTGTTCTGAGAAAAAAATGAAAGTCATTACCATTATAGAAGGTGTACTGAGTACAAGGGGCATAAAGAAAAGAAGGTGCGAAAGGAGCGACCTTGACCTTGACCTTGACCTTGACCTTGACGTTGACGTTGACGTTGACGTTGACGCAGCAACATCGTACACGTTTTTTTGGCATGCCGCGTGGCTCATGACGATAGGTGCAAAGTTAGGTCGGTATTAAGTCTATTAAATGATGATTTTGACTAAAAAAATTAAATAAATTGAGATGGTTTATTTTGTGAATATTCATAGCATCACCCATTGGCCAATTACATTAATTTTTGTATTTATAAATTAATTAATATAAACAATAATAATCTAATTAATGGGGCCCACATAATTTTTATCTGCATAAATCAACTATGGTGGAAAACGAATATTCTAACGAGTATGGCTCATTTAGTGTTGGTTAAAATGCTAGCTTAATCTAGCATCAAGAAAGGGTGGGAATCATTTAACGCATCCTTAACTAGTAAACCCAAACTAATACACACACTAATAATACCAATGGAGAGTCTCTAACTATCTCACGAGTTTTATTACGATATTGCATTTTGTATAATGCATAAATAGTATATATTTATATGTGGTGAGTCTTATTTTTTTATTGGTTCTATCATATGTAAGTGTACACTGTTAATGCGCTTCGTAAAATGTACTGTCGTGAGTATGCAATGTCGTGAAAAATACATTGTTTCTAGTAAAACTGTATCTTTCATATTCTACAATTGATCAAAAAATTTCCATTTAGTGCTTTTGTAATTTTTTATTTTTTGAATTTTTTGATTCATTTAGGAAAGAAAAATTTAAAACTTTTGATTAAAATGTAACCAAGGTTCGCGAAAGACAATTAATCTAATTCCAATTAAAATTATCTCAAACGTGAATGGGAAGATTGATTAATTATAGAATTTGAAACATGCAAGTTTTGCTATTCATTGCGTAGCTGAGATTGTGTCACGGCATCATTTTTTATCGGTTAAATTGATCATTTTATAGGTCAACTTAATTAAAATATAATTTAACCAAAAATTTTCATAAAACATTTATAATTATATGCATAAGAATTCATAAACAAACCATAAAGATTTATAAAAATTACCAAACATACCAATAAAATTCACAATAAAATATCTCATAAGAATGGCCACAAAAATTCATAACAAAACCATTACAATTAATAACAAAATCAATAAAATTCATAAAAATAACAAGATTCCAATTTAGTTGGTGGGGTCTACGGCAATTAATGCTTTGAAGTGAGTAATTCATTATTTAATGATACACTAATTTATAACAAAGGTTATAATTATTCATGATCAACCAAAATAATTCCTAACCAAACTAACAAAATATATAAAATTAAACTATAATTGGTGGGTTCAACGACAATTAATAATTTGAAGTAACTAATTCATTAATTGAATCTACACTAATTCATAACAATATTATGGCTCCGTTTGGTACTAGTTTTTCGGCTGACTTTTTTTTAACTTATAAACAAAAAAGTCAAAAAAAAAATTAGATTTTTGGTTTTCCTGTTTTTGTTTTTTTGCTTATTTTTAGTTAAAGTAAAGCCAGAAAAGCAAAAAAGTCAAAAAATCTTGATTTTTTTGATAGCAAGCTTAAAAAAGCTTATTTTTTAAGTATTACTAAACAGAGTCATAGTATGTATCACATAATTAACAAATAGGATTAAGTTAATAACATTTGTAGCTATAAGCTATTTTCCTAAACATAATTAAAAAAAAGTTAATGAAATTTTTTCTTCTCCTTTTCTCAGGTAGCCGAGCCCACAGATATGATGTCTATCTTCCCAATTTTCTTCAGCTTTTTGGCTATCACAATTGGATCCATTTGTCCTACAATGGTCAGTTTTTGATCCTTCAAATCAGCTCCAATAAAATCAATTCCTGGTCATAAAAAAAAATACATTTGCAGTTTTAAATGTTAGAAATTGAAACAATATCAGTATTGTTATGGTCAATACATATATAAAAGAATGTAAATTTTCACTATACTTTTGAGAATTTTTTTTGAAAAAAAGAATATTTCAATTGTTTTGATATCCTATCATTTTTAGCGCAAATGGGTTCAGCAATTTGAAACCGTCTTACTTATTTTCTTAGAAAACAACGCCAAAAACTAGTGTTCTTGAAAACCGTTAATCAAATAAGTTTCCTCTGTTTTTATTTTTAAAAACGTTAAAAATAAAAAAGGAAAAAATTATTGGAAATGAAAGGGTGGGTTTCTTTGTGATACCGCAAATTTCCGCAACAGCTCCCATGGCTTTCTGCCTTGTTCTTTCATCCCTCATGGCAACGATCTTCAAAACTACCTTCTGCTATAATTAATTTCAAAACAATAGAAGTAAAAAAAAATTATCACTATAATTCGATTCTCGTCATTTTTTATTTATTATATAAACAGGTAATAAAATGAAATTAAAATGCAGGGAAAAGTCATTTGAGTACCTGTGCCATTGGAGGATTTATGAACAATTGAACTCAAAAAATGCAAGACAATGCAAGATGTTGCAGGTTTTTTAGGAGTGAGAATTTGGGGGGTTTTATACATGTGTAAGCAACAGGGTTTTTTTTTTTTGTCAAAGTCCACTCCAGACGTCTTCTACAGGATTTAATTTTTCGTGTGTCACGTTGAAATTTGACCATTTCCATGACATGGATGGATGACGATACCATTTTGGTAAAATCTAAAGTATAAAATAACTCATTTTAAACCTCAAGTCTATCTTTCGTTATTTACGGTTGAAATTCAATTGACTAAATCTAACGGCTGAAATTTCACCTAAGATTATTTTTTCCCTTCTTAAATTATCGTTTCCTTCTTTTAAAAGGTGTGAGATCCACATAGATTTTGATCCAATAGATAAAAAATCTCTAAAGTTTGACATATTTTTTACTTGTTGGATCATTTTTTTTAGTGGACCCTACAAAAAAATACACATTTCTTTTCTCCCTCAATTTTTAATTTTTATGTATTTAATAATTTTTTTGATTATTTGATCAAACTTTTATATTATTAGTAATTGTCCGTGACCATGGGCACTACGAAAAAAAAAATCACCTCTTAGATGTACTCGTTAGAATTTTACAACATAAAAAACAAATAATATATAAATATCAGATAAGAGATATATTGCTACAAAATGAATAACAAATTACAAATATAATGATTTTAAAAAGATGTTGCTAGTTTGGCCATTGAATCAAAATTTATGTAGGATCTATACTTTTGAGAAGAAGTGATATTTTTTTAGAAAAAAAAAAAATCTCAAGTGAAATCTCAGTCGTTAGATTCACTTGTGATTTATATTTTTAATTTGTTCTCCATTTTGTAGCAATATATCTCTTATGTGACGTTTATATATTATCTTTTTTTTAGGTTGTAAAATTCTAACGAGTAAATCTAAAAGTTTTTTTTTTTTTGCGTAGTATCCATGAACACGGAAAATTACTAGTAATGAACAATTTTAGATGTTTTAGTTTTTGAGTTATTTTTATTCAATAAACTGTTTAAATCGTTTGATTATAATTTTATATATTTTTTTGTTCCTATTCACTGAAGAAATTTAAAAATACAAAAAAAATTGAATAAACTTGAAAAGAAAATAACAGTCAATTAAAGAAAAAAAATTAGTTTTTTTACGAAAAAAATATAATTTTTTTATTTCTATTGAATTTTTTAAAAAATAAAGCAAATTTTTTACCTTTTCAAGTCCTTCTCGTCGAGAGTAACTAAAAAAATATGAAATTATGATCAAACAGTAAAAAAATCACCAAAAATAAAAAAATTCAAAAACCAACCGAGGTAACTAAATTATTTAGCCAAACGTCAATACATTAAAATATTTTTGTGTAGGAAAATAAATTTTTAACTATATAAATTTCACAATGTGTACTACCCAATCTTATAAAAAAAAATGGATTTCTCTCTCTCCCCCCCCCCCCCTTCTCTCTCTCTCTCATTCATTCTATCTTGAAGTGCAAATTTGTCAAAATTGAATTGAAACCCTAACTCCTTTCTTATGCCTATTTTTGTTACACATTTTCTAATAGGAGCATATCTCACTTTCAAAGTTGTTCACCCAACTCACTCCTTTTCAATTTTAGAACATCCAACTTACTCCAATATATATATATATATATATATATATATATATATATATATATATATATATATATATATATATATATATATATATAATTGTGTTTAAGTTAATTTGAACTTATAATTTTGAACAATTATATTTCCATATAAATCCACTGTATTTCCATTTTTTGAAAACACAATAGGATTGATATAGTAAAGTAGTTTCTATTGTTATTTTTGTGAATGGAGAAGTTTTTGGGCTGTTAATGGCCGTTCAGGGCCTAACTTGGAGTTTTCTTTGAGCCTTAACTTTATGATCGGCCCAGTGGCCGCCAACGGCCCAACACTTCAATGACTAACCTGTACAAATGACTGGTTTTTCCAACTGCAAGTATCTTCCATTCTTTTTATTATTTTTGGCCTTTTGTACAGGATTAAATTCTTCAAAATAAAATGAGTATTAAAATCCTAGTATCTACCTGTTTCGCTTGTTTTGGAAACATTTCATTATCAGAAACGAACGTATGTGCACACGAGCGTGCTAAGATCGTGCGTGATTTAAATGGGTGAAAAAATTAGTATATGCATTAGGATCTGAACTTCAATATGATGAAACTGTATAGTTAAAAGGTAAATTATAAATAGTTCGTGATTTTCTTTAACGGTCAAAGAATTGCTAATTTTTTCAAGTGCGGTGTGAAAAGTGTTAAACTAAGAAGTTAAGAACATTTAAAGTAGAAACAAAGCTGATATATTTGTATTCGTGGAGTAATTGAACGGCACAATTGAGATTAAAGTAGACATAGATTGAAATTAAAATGAAACTCATTGGGACTAAATTTAAAAACACTTGAAATTGAAAAGAAATTAATAAAGATGTCGTTATGACAAAGTATGTTTAATTGATTGGCGCTAAACCTTTGCTAAGTCTTTAAAACTTGTATCTATACTTGTAAAAGCCACCGATTCAGCCCTAGAAGGGAGGTTGAACATCTTTCTCCATTTGACACGTGTCACATGTTTAAAAGCACGAAACGTTATCCTCTTGATGCGATTAGATTATTATCACGTGTCTTCTAAGCAATTTGGTTCGTTCCTGACTTGGAATTATCACTAATTCCGGTCTATCAAGTGTCTTATATCCCCAGAATCTTTTGCTAACACTTCCACTATTCTAAGGCTCCGTTTGGTAATATTTAAAAACTAAATTTTTTTAAACTTGTTACCAAAAAGATTATGTTTTTTGACTTTTTTGGTTTTAGTTTAATTAAAAATAAATAAGTAAAAAAATATTTATTTTTTTATTTTTTTTACTTATAAACTTAAAAAAATTAACCGAAAAACTGATATCAAACCGTGCTTAAGACGTGGGGAGCCTGTAGTAGAATGTGTATAGCCTTCCATTTGTTCACTCTCTGTTGAGTTAAGGTCTGCATGATACCTATCCTTCTCAATAACTCCTCCTCATAATTCAGGACTTGAAATTGTTCTAGATTAGTGACCAGATCATGGCTGGGAAGACTGGCATGATGGATGGCCTGAGATGAAGGCCCTGTTACCATGTGTGCTTGCCCAAGTCCCTTGCGTGCAACCCTATCTTCTTTCTTCTCGTTTGTTTGACTTCTCTGTTGACTCCATTTGACCCCAACATTTACTGTCCAGTTGTGCCACGTGTATTCTCCCTATTAGTCTGCTAAATCCGGCACGAACACTACCAAAAAGATAAATAAATAGTCTAAATAGTAATGCTACGTACTGCAATTAAGTCCCAGTTTTGCCTACTTTTTTTTTTAGATTTGATAATTGCTTTCTTTTTTGAGTTTTTTTTTTTTTTACAGTGAATTTATTTTACCTTTTTATCAAAAAATTATACTTTTAGGTTCCTCTTGAAGAGAGAAATCTAAAAATTTAAAATTTTATTCGAATTTAAAAAAAAATCCATTAAAAACAAAAAAACTTATAGCTAATTTGTTGACTAAAGATGGTGTTTTTGTATTTAGTGATTTTTTTTTCAAATTAGATGAATTTTTTTATATTTTCAAACTCATATAGTTATGAATAATCATAAAAATATAAAATTTGATCAAACAATGAAAAAATGTTAACTAAAAACAAAAAAAAAACTCAAAAGCCCAAACTGCTAAAAAATCTCAAAAAAAAAGGTCAAACTAGGTGTTTAGTATAATTGAATTTATGTTAAAATTTGATTATTCAAAAATAAAAATTAAAAAGTATTAAAATAGAAAGCTAAGAAGCAAATACTTCGGGCAGACTCTCCAGCCACGGTTCTAAGGAAAACACGAAAAACAAAAACAAATTGCAGCAAAAAGAAAGGTTGCACCACTTTCTCCTAGAGAGAGAGAGAGAGAGAGAGAGAGGAGGTGACGGCGGATGGGAGAGAAGCGGCCGCGGCCAGACAGGGTGGGTTTGGGTGGGAAGAAGGGGATAAAAATGTAATTTGATAAAAGAACGGAGGACAAAAGGGTAATTTGATAAAAGGAAAAAAAGTACCTAAAAAAAAAAGCCTATTCACGAAATGAACCCTGAAGACTCCACAAGTAATTTAGTGAATGGGCTTAGGGGGGCTGGGCCTGTTCTCTTATAGCAGGCCCAAAAACATGTCTTCGACTATTCTACTTTTTTTTTTTTTTTCTTGGTCTATATTTTTTTTTTTTTCATGTGAAAAATTAAGTTTGTAGTTTTGTTTTTCTTTCAGAAAAATAAGTTTTTAGTTCATTAGCTTATTTTTAGCTGTTAGATTGGCACAAATCAGTGCCATATTGGGATCATTGTCGCCCATGTTGAATTATTATTATTATTATTATTATTATTATTATTATTATTATTATTATTATTATTATTGTTGTTGTTGTTGTTGTTGTTGTTGTTGTTGTTGTTGTTGTTGTTGTTGTTGTCATCATTTTTTTTAACTTTCTCAAGTTTTTTTCGCAGTAGAATAGAAAAGTAAAAGTAAAAAATTTAAAAAAAAAACATCTAAATTAATTTCAATCTTCATCTGGTTCGTATGCCATTTTGGCACAACCAGCTCCCATATCAAAATTTGGCAATCCATTGTTTGTTATTATAATAACCTTTTATGAACGCAGCAGGTTGGACTTTGCCTAGGATATTAAAAAAGTTAGAGGTGCACGACCCGCCCGAACACCAACAAATCCCCCCCGCCCAAGCAGGTCAAATGTTATGGGCTGAGCTTGGGTCGAAATGTCCCAACTTGAATCTCGCTTGAATGATCCACCCATTAGTCCGAGCCCACCCGCTCAAAAAAATCGCGTCAAGCACTCTTCATTTCTTCTTCTTTTTTTTTTCTTTCCAAAATTATAAAAAAAAAAAACAAACTCAAATTTCGCCCACTAGCCCGCCTATAAAACCTAAGAGCCAAATCCCAAAGCCCGTCCAATACTGGGCATTGGTTTTTGAGAATGGGTGTCCTGGCCCAATATTTGACGTGAGGACCCTTTGCCCGGCCTCGAGTCGGGTCGGTCGGGCTCATTTTACACCCCTCGCTTTGCCAAATGTTGTGCCAAATTGATACACAATTTGACTTTGCCAAATTAAAAAAAAAAAAGTGCATTTCTCCCACAAATATTCGAGATGATAAATGCTGTTTCTGTACATTGCCGTACAATGCAAGTTGGTTCGTACCAAACGTTTTAATGGATCACCCAAAACACGTGGCATTGGGGACCCATTAGCTGTTGACTGCTGATTGAATTCATAGCTCCATTATCATTTTGCTCATGATTAGGTATTAGCAATTGGCTTTTGTAGAGTTTTTATTTTTTTAAATCAGTAGTAGAATATTTTTTAATACCAAGAATTATATATATTATAACCCGAAATCCAACAATACAAAGGCTCGGTTTGATAATG
The DNA here is from genome assembly GCA_030159115.1 of Actinidia arguta var. hypoleuca. Lineage (NCBI taxonomy): Eukaryota > Viridiplantae > Streptophyta > Magnoliopsida > Ericales > Actinidiaceae > Actinidia > Actinidia arguta. Next base: position 5,561,448 of record BRYE01000014.1, on the reverse strand, counting down.
CTTAAAAATTAATTTTTTTTATTTTTTGGCTTTACTTTAACTAAAAATAAATAAAAAAAGAAAAACAGAAAAGCAAAAAAAATATTTTTTAGGAGTTTTTTACTTATAAACTTAAAAAAAGTCAATTAAAAAGTTAATACCAAATGGAGCCAAATACACGACCCTGTATATAAGTCCAACAAATAGTTGTTGTGGGGGTGTGACAGTTGAAAGTGAGGAAGCAAAATCAAGAATAGATACTTGCTATGGCTACACTACGGTTGATAGTGATAGACGGTGTTTTGTAGGCTTGC
>BRYE01000014.1:5538655-5541155 GCA_030159115.1 Actinidia arguta var. hypoleuca | reverse complement strand
TTGACTTAGTCATCTGTTAGCATACTTATTTTTATTGAAAACATTTAAGTAAAAGTCATTACCTTACATTTCTTTTTACTTTAAGTTTACAATATAAATAAAAAAATATTTCCTATTTGGATTTAATAAAAATACCAAAAAAAATATAATTTTCATCATATCTTAAAAATGATTTTTAAAAACGATTATTCTTGTTATGGAATGTATATCTTGCAATAAAATCTCATAAAATTAGTTTTAACTATTAAGTATATAAAGAATAATTACCATAAAAAATAATTTGAAGAGAATAATATTTCAAATTATTTTGTTATACTTAGCAAAATTTTGACAAAAGACAGCTTTTCAAGTAAACTTGTCATTTTCGGTACCTTATACGCTCCTTTTACTTTTAGACTCGTTGGCATAGTAAATGATAATATAATTAAGCAAATACAATATGCAATAATTCGGAATTTCTAATTATAGAACTGAAACACAAGAGATCGTTACTATAAGGTGAGTCTTGTTACGATCTACTTACTTAAAAGTACAAGTTTTATGATTAAAACATATGTGATTTTGTTTATTAAGCATGATAATATTTTGTGGATTGTGTCATAAATTATAAAAAATGATTACTTTATAAATATGCTTTAGACGATACATAGTTCGAACGATACTCCGTCTGCTAAAAAAAAAATATAGTAAAAGGTGACGTAATAAGGAGGTTTATAACCAAATAATCATTGGTGATATCATACCACATATTATATTGAGGTCGCTCTTTAATTACTGGTAATCATTGAACGGGTAAATGTGTTGCAAGTGTCAACTATATACGATTTTGAAATCTTGACAGAGATCAAGAAAAATTGATCTAGATAAGCTAATAATTTGATGAAATGATTGACAAAAATAAAGTTATTTCTTATTAAAACGAATTTGTGACATATAATTTCATGGGCACTAATATATTTTATATAATTTGACTTACACTAGCCTAATACTTAAAACATAATTATACATAATATTTTAGGTAATGAGAACGAAAAAGAGTGCGACTAAAAGCTGATGACCTTAGTTGATTTTTGTTGTCCTGTACTTAGTATAAAGATGTTTAGTTTTTGTCGGACCTATAGCAAAAACCGTAGTTGAAAATATTTATATTCAGAAAGAATGTTAAACTATTTGTATATTTTCTAATGTCATGTCAGCCCTGGTTAATTTTAAATACGCTTTCGCATATACTATTGTATTCAAGTATAAACATCTTGGTAAAAAAATCTCTAAACTAGCTGAGTAGTAGGCCTTAGTGAGTCAACCTCATTGGTCGGTCACAATGACACATGTGTTAAGGGTAAACCCACGTGTATAAATGAATTGGATCGTGACAAACCCGACTTATATCATCCAAGTTGCAGAAACACGTATTGCCTTCATAGAGAGACACCTGGCTTCTATCCTCCCAATTTGTAGATATCCATGTCTTTACCGCCTCCTCACTTGAAAGATAAGTAGTCTTCCTAACAATCATCGGTGTAATATATATAATTCGCCTTGATTTGTGGGAGTTTTGAGGATGAGAGAAAATCGAATGTAGACAATGATGGTAACTGATAAGTGATTTTCGATGACCGAACTTTGTTCGACAGTGAGAAGAATCGTCCAGAGTATACAAAGTCATTACAATTATTTTATTTTCTCGACAATTGGGGATAGCAGATCTCGCAACCTAACATTTAGATTAAGGGGTCAATTTTGATTCAAAGCCATAAATCCGTTATGCATTCAAATCATTCACTAAAACTAAGACTTAATTCAATTCATTAATGACTTGTGTCAAAATGATATATGACGTATTAAGTCAATCTTAAATGAATTTAAAATGAGCCAGATACAATAAATTCCCAAATGACCTTACTAAAAATTAGAAGCATTCCTTAATAGTCTACCACCCACCCACCACTTCCGGGGGCCGCCACCAACCACGACCACCACGGTAGGCGCCAACCACCATCACCCATTGCCACCAACTACTGCCGCCGTATAAACCATCACCAACCACTACCCCACTATCACCGTCAAATACTTTCACCCACTAATCACCCGCCCACCAGTCACCACCATCAATCAAATACTATTGTGTGGGTGTGTCGTTGTTTTGGCTTGCTACTTTGCTTTGTTCTAAAGGATAAGTGAAGAAGCTTGATGGTTACCCTTGAGCTTCCAAGATGCCACTCACTGACACCATGTGAAGTAAAGAACAAGATAAAACAACACACAGGATCCAATCACATGGCTTATGTCACGCGGTCGAATGGTTCGATCAGCGGATATGAGTGTACAGTTTCGAATCTAATAAATATTTATTTTTTATTACTTTCTAATATCCACCTTACTTAATATATACTACATGCACTAAATAAAATACTCTACCTATAAAATATCAAATAATTCTCCCTCTAATAGTAATGTACTTATAAAAAGAATCATATAATATTACAAGTAGGAAGTTTCG
>BRYE01000014.1:5528655-5531155 GCA_030159115.1 Actinidia arguta var. hypoleuca | reverse complement strand
CAAATTTGAAGGATGGGAAAAAATTTAGAAGACCATCATCTGTTTTAGATGATACAAATTTTATCATTCTAATGCATTTAATTTTTAAAATATATATATTTGTTTCTTATAAAATTAGTATTGTTTAAAAGATATGGAAAATTCATTCAAAACGAGACCCATATTGAATATTTTTAATAAAAGTTTAGAAAATAATAATTTCAAATTTTTGGAGAGAAAGTGATGTGTAATGAGTTTTTGGTAGATTTGAGTGAAATTTGTAAGAAATAAAGGGATAACAGAGAAGTGTGGTTGGATTGAAAATGAATAGTGTAATTCTCTAAAATTACTTTTTAAATTAAGAATATTGTTTTGGTCCTCTAAAATAGAGTATTGGTTTGGAAACGCAACGAGGAGTGTTTGTCGTAACTTTTTTTGGTTTCAACTATGACTTTTTTAGTCTATGTAAGTTGTTTTAATTCGTTTGACACAACTTCTACTTTCTACTACATATATAGAGTCAAACACAACTTTAGAAGCCGTGATTTTTTTAAGAAACTCTATTTTAATATTTTTTACTTATACTTTTTAAATAATCAATCTTTAAAATAAGTTCAGCTTCAACAAATATATATTCATTAAGAAAAACAATTCTAATATAGAAAATTAACAAATTACTAATTTTTTCCCTAAGATGATTTAATTTTTGTGCTTGGTTGATAAGGATATTATTAATTTTTCTCTGTTATGTCTCAATAAATTAATTACTATTTCTTGAATATGTCCAATTTGCATAATTTTCACCATTCTATGCGGGAGCACTGAGTGGAGGTAATGGATGGTTGCAATTTCTTTTGAATGGAGAACAAAGTTATATGCTCTCTCTCTCTCTCTCTCTCTCTCTCTCTCTCTCTCTCTCTCTCTCTCTCTCTCTCTCTCTCTCTCTCCTATCAACATCGAATAAGGTTCTCTGTCTAGATCTTGCATGTATGCCCATAAACACAACATTATTAAGATCTTGACCATGTAGGATACAAAATTATAATGGTTGAAATTCAATGACCTCCCTTTAGGTTTACTTTTAATATACAAAGCAACTTTTATATTTGAGAAATTATAATAATATCTCCTGAGGTTTACTTTTAATACATAAAGTACCTCTAATATTTGAGAAATTATAATGACTTTTCCTAAGGTTTGAAACCTATAACAGATTTTTGCTAAAATATACTGACCACCACATGGGTGTTTTGTGTATTAATCTAAAACTTCAGGGGTGGTCAATGTAATTTCTCAAACATCAGGGGGCATCTGTATTAAATGCAAATCTCAGGAAAAGTCATTATAATTTTAAAATATCAGGGGTAATTTTTGTATTAACATGAAATCTCAGGAGAAATCAGTATATTTTACCCAATTACATATATATATATATATATATCCAACTCTTTGGAACCATTAGATTCTCTAACTTTTTTCTCATTAATCATTGATCCAAACATTGTCTTAGTCTACATAAGAATGGTTTTCGTTTAAATATGCGTTAGATATGTGCATTAACCACCGCCCACAATAGTTAACAAGAGCAATAAACTAATACTATTTATAGTCCAAAATTTTATTTTTAGTGAATTTTTTTCACCGTTTAATTAATTTTTTTTTAATTTTTCTTAATGAGAAGAGTCAAAAAATATTAATTTTTAGAAATAATTTTATTAAAAACGAAAAGAAACAATTTTTGATAGTTTTTTTTTTGTCAAAAATAGTTTATTTTTTCTCTCAGAGAACTTTTTCCTGAACTAGCTGAAAACTTTTACTTTCTCAAAATTTTCTCGTCAAAATTTTTTTTAAAAATATAAAATTTTGATCAAACGGTGAAAAAAAATATTATTCTAAACAACACTCATACCTCAAACGGGTTTATAAAATAAAAAAATAAGAGTTGTTGCGATTAATTTTATAATTGGTTAAAGTCAAAGGAGACAAACAAGTTATGGTGGGGCTTAAAAAAGAAAAAATAAGAATTGTTGAGGTTAATTTTATAATTAGCTAAAGTCAAAGGAGACAAACAAGTTTTATAATTATTATATTTTATTATAATATTATTTATTTATTATTCCTTTATTATTTACTAATTTTATGATATAATTTTTTTTTCAACTGTCATACTTTTAATACAGTCATATTATTCCAACGAATGTATTTTTAAAAGAAATATATTTTTAACAATATTTTTTTCCCTCCAAAGGTGTAAAAAAATATTCCAGTAAAAGTGTAAAAAATAAAAGATAATTTTTATTTGATTTTATAAAAAATAAAATAAAAAATCCAATGAATATTTTTAAATAGTTATTTTTAAATAAAAACTATTACAAAATACCCGCGAAAGTTGGGCGCTGGCCCACCACCCAATCTTCTCGCTTGGCTTATCTGCAAAAGCCTTAACGAACCGAACTTTTTGATTTGTAAGGCGCGGGTTTAAAACACGTATCTTAATCATCACAGGCCAAGCCCTTAACTT
>BRYE01000014.1:5516155-5518655 GCA_030159115.1 Actinidia arguta var. hypoleuca | reverse complement strand
TCATCACACACTAGGTTTTTATATACATGATTTGGGTAGTATCCATTTGCACTGTCTTTAATCTTTGAAGAACTTACACTGACCTCCTCTGAAATTTGTATTTAATACAAATTACTTCTGATGTTTAAAAAATTACACTAATTTTCTTTGTCAGAGTTAGTTGGTTTATTGAGCAAATAGAAAATATAAAATTACTTAAATGCCCTCAAACAAACACTCAAAATACCTTATTACCCTCTTCTTTTTTCAACCACCTCCATCACCCACCATATTATCCTCTTGTTCTTCCACCTCCATTAACCACCACCATTAAATACTATATTTCCACCTCCACCTCCACCTCCACCTCCACCTCCACCTCCATTAACAACCATTACACGAACAAAACCTCTCACAGAACCACCGCCATCACCAGAGTCGGCCATGAACTGAAGCCAATTCAACTTAGGCTTTAAGCCCACCTCACAAGTCCAATTTGGGACCCCAATTTGAAAAAAAATAACCTATTCTTCACTTGCAATTTATAAAATTATAAAAAATTAAAATATAAATATATAAATGCTAGCCTGGTCAAATGATTTATGATGGTAAGTATTATCTTCAAAGATCCACATTTCAAGTCTATGCGTCCACTTGAATTTTATTTTTCAATTAATCTACATTTTTGGATTGAATTACAAGATATACTCTAGAGTTTTAAACTATCTTTCAACTATGCTCTAAGTTCTTAACTTTTTTTAACATCACAAACTTTTCAAACTCTATTAATAAGAATCCCAATTTATATCTATATAATATGCTTGATAGAGTGAAAAATATGCGCATATTTTACACAAATAAATATTTTTTTATCAAAAATTTAAAAATTTGACCAATTTATAACAAAATTATAAGATTTTATTTTATTAAAATCATATAACCTTTTAATTATGTCAATGTAAACCCTTTATCTATGTTCGTTTGATGTGTAAAACTAATATTCTTATTTTTTTCTTTGGATACATAACTAAAATGTTATTTTATATGTCTTTAAATTCTTATAGTAATGATGTGTTTTAATTATTTTTTTTTTCTCTCTCTCTTCATCTTTTCTATCCCTCTCATCCTTAAAGAACTTTCACACATACTCTCCCTTGTCATTTTCTCTATGCTCACTCGGTGAACTACGACCTCGGCTCCTCTTTTGTAATAATTTTTAAAAAACTTGATAATGTTAAATTATTTAATTTCAAAAATTAGTTAAACTATTGAATTTGAAAAAAAAACAAAAAAAAAAAAGCTTTGTAGGGAAAGTATTTGAAATAGAGATGAAAATGAAGATGTATGGTTGGATTACGAATGAACAGTGAAAATCTCTAAATCAATCTCTAAATTTTCATTTCTTGGTAAGTAAACAACCCCAACCCCAAATCAACAACACCCAACCCTAAATCACTCCAAATCAACAAGTTTTAACCCCAAATTAATCAACAACCCCCAACCTCAAATCAATAAGTTCTAACCTCAAATCAATCTCCCAATTAACAACCAACCACCCCAAAATCAACAAAAACCCCAAACCCCAAACCCCAACCCAGATCTTGCTGTGCATCGGCGAGCGCGAGCACGGCAACGGCAAGGGTCGGCGACGATTGAATCGGTGTTGGGTCCTCTCTCTCTTCACTCCGGAAAGCGGTAGCTGCCCGTCGGCGATGGAGGGAGACCAGTGGTGGGTCTCTCTCTTCCTCCCTCCTCTCCTCTCTCTCTCTTTCTCTCACTCTCACTCTCTCTCTCTGTTATCTCTGTCTCTCCCTTTGCTCCCGGTTTTTTTTTTGTGTGCTAAGGTTATTTTGGAATTTTTTGGAAGGTTGTGTGCTGATGTCATCAATTTCCGTTAGTCAACTGTAGTTGACCAACGAAAATGGCGAAAATGGGTTCTTTATAATGTGACTTCAAACGTCTATGACTTCAAACGTCTACGAGAGATGAATGTAATTTTTCAAACGTTTGAGAACATCTCTATTAAATACAATCTTCAGTGGTTATTTTTTGTGAGTTTTATTTTAATTAGTGTAGGAAAAAAATTGTTTAATACTTACAGAAATAACAGTATGTTATAAACACGAAATATGTTGATAAAACCTTGTGATGATTTCTTAACGTCACATAAGATTTTATTTTACTATTTATAACATGTAATAAACTTTTAACGTACCGATTGTAGAAGTATAATCTGAAAACAATGAGTGATTGAGGCTTGTGTTTGACACAATTTTCTTAAGACAAAATTCACCCTCGCTTCGGTCCTACAAGTTGATCGGCGTATGTCTTCTAAGATCCAACGATCTACTTGAAATCAAAGCACTTTGAATTTCAAGTCTGGCGAACCAAATTTATGTATCAAATTTTCTCTCTCCTAAAGAATTTATACAAAAGCGAAGTGTAGAGGAAGATAAGAATTCTAGATTGCTAAGATATTCGGATATTTCAAAATGGATGAAGAGGGAAGGTTTAAATAGAA
>BRYE01000014.1:5508655-5513655 GCA_030159115.1 Actinidia arguta var. hypoleuca | reverse complement strand
AGATTCTTGTTGCATTTTAGGCTGTATTTAGATCAACAATTTAAGAAGAAGTTTCTAGAGACAAATGAAAAATAGACAAAAAAATATTACATCTGAATCATTAGATTTTTTTTTCCCGCAAAATTCTAAAACCAAACAGTCTTTACAAATGGAAATGAGGAATAATTTGATAGCTTCTAACAACCCTATTTTTTCTTTTGTAATAATCTGTTAAATTTTAATATTTTGAGTTACTATTTAGAGATAATTGTGTTATGCAAGTAAGTTTGTTGATTCATATGAGTTGTGCTTTCTTTTTTTTTGATAACCGGGTGTTCGATCAGGCCAACTTGTTTGTGCCTCAACTAATTCCCTAGCTCCGAGATTAACGACCGGACAAATTTTTAATGGCCTTAAGATTAAAATATTTGGCCTTCATATCGATCTTGTAACTTTGGGAGTAAACTCCTAAATTATTTTCTCTTTCCACTCTACCCAACCCCTTGAGGTTCATTCGTGTGTTGTATAAATTTGTAAAATTTTGCTATATCAATAATACTATTCACTCATTTTTGTGGCATGGATCATATTTATTTGCATGGCATTTGAATACAATTTCCGTGTTCTTTTAGGTTGTATTTGGATCAAATTTTTAGTGAAAAAATAAAAAAAAATAAAAAAGTTAAATAATTCAATTCTTTAGAGCCATTAGATTCTCTAATTTTTTTTCTCATTAATACTTGATCCAATCATAGTCTTAACGTACATAAGAATGGCTTTCATTTAAATATGGGTGAAATACACTGATCACCCCTGAAGTTCAGAGTTAATACACAAAGTATCTGTGATGTTTGAGAAATGACAGTGACCTCCCTTGAGGTTTGAAACTTGTAACAGATTCTCTCTATTTTACACTAACCACCCCTGAGGTTTCGGGTTAATACACAAAGCACCTCTTACTATTTATCCACTACCCATTCATGATATGAGGGGTGTTTTGTGTATTAACCAGGAACCTCTTGGGTGGTTAGTGTAAAATGAGAGGAATCTATTATAAGTCTCAAATCTCAAAGAAGGTCACTGTCATTTCTCAAACATCAGGGGTATTTTGTGTATTAACCCTTAACCTCAGTGTGTTTCACCCTTTAAATATTCATTATATATGTGCATTAACCACCTCCCATTGTAGTTAACAAGAGCAATTAACTAATACTAGTTACGGTATGAACGATGGCCCAATTTGAGCTATGAGTTTTTTTTTTTTAATTTGGGGGGATTCCTTGACTTTTTAGTTTTTTGTCTCTAGTCGTTTGATCAAAAATTTATAATTTTTTAATTTTTCTCAACGAGAGAAGTCCGAAATGTAAAGAAATTCATCTAATTTTAAAAAAATCACTACAGACGAAAAAAATATGTTAGTAATCTTTTAAGAAATTAAATAATTTTTTTATATTTTCGGACTCCTCGCGTCGAGTTGAACCAAAAAAGTATAAATTTTATATTAAATGGCAAAAAAAGTTCATTAGAAACAAAAAATGACTTGAAAACCGATGAACTAAAAAAACTAGGATGAAATACAATGACCTCCCCTAAGGTTTGCTTTTAATACACAAAGTACTCCTGATGTTTGAAAAATTACAATGATTTTCCCTGAGGTTTGAAATTTATAACAATTTTTTTTTAAAATACATTGACCACCCCTGAAGTTTTGGGTTAATACACAAAGTACCCTTACAATACATTGACCACCCCAGGGGTGCTTTGTGTATTAACCCAAAATATCAAGGGTGATAAGTGTAATTTTTTAAATGTCAGGGAGACATCTGTATTAAATGCAAACCTCATGAGATGTTATTGTAATTTCTCAAATGTCAGGAGTACTTTGTGTATCAACATGAAATCTCAGGGATGATCAATGTATTTTACCCAAAAAACTAAGGCTCAGTTTGGGTTAATAGTTTTTTGAGTTTTTTTAACTTTTTTATTTATTTATTTTTCGACTTGTGTGAATTTTTTTTACCGTTTCATCAAAATTTATAGTTTTCTTATTCCTCTTAGCGAGAGGAGTCCAAAAATATAATTTTTTTATCTAATTAAAAAAACTCTTATTAAAAAAAAAAACACTTTTTGATAACTTTTTGTCAAAAAATATTTTTTTTTCGTCCTTAATAAATTTTTTCATAAATTAGATGAATTTTTTTATATTTTAAAATTTTTCTCATCAAGAGAAATTTAAAAAATATTAAATTTTGATCAAACAATGAATTTCTTTTACTAAAAATAAAAAATAAAAATATGAAAACCAAAATAATTAAAAAAAATCTAAATGAACTCATACCTCAAACTGGAAAAAAAAAATAAAATTTATTGCGATTAATTTTTTAATTAGTTAAAGTCAAAAGAGACATGATCAAAGCTATGTTGGGTCTATTAGAGCAACCACATCATTCTCAAGTTTTAAAAAGAAAAAAAATAATATTTGTTGCATTAGTTTTATAATTCGTTAACGTCAAAGGATACATATAATCATATATTTACGTGAGTCATATTTTTTTTCAACAATATTTTTTCCCACAAAGGTATAAAAAGATAATTATTTTGTAAAAAATATTTTTATTCGTCCTTAATGAAATTTTAATTGAATTAGATAAAAAAAATATATTTTTAAATTTTTATCGTCAAGAGGAACTATAATATAAAATTTTGATTAAACAGTGAAAAAAATTCACTAAAAACATAAAAAAGACAAAAATCAAAGTATCTAAAAAAATCAAAAAAACTTGACTAAAAAAATCAGAGCAAACACATCAGTCTCAACTATGTCAGTTTCACTTTTTTAACACCCACTCCGTCAACTTATATATTTTAATTCTATTTTATTATAATATTATTGATTGTTCTATGTTATAATTTTTTTTAATAATTATACTTTTAATACGATGGTATTTTAAAAATAATTATATATTTACGTGGATCATAGTTTTTTCAACAATATTTTTTCCGTTTCAAGGGTATAAAAATATTTTGGTAAAAGCGTAAAAATACAAAGGTAATTTATTTTTTATAAATATGATCAAGAATACAAAAAAGAAATTTATAAATATATATATATATATATATATCCAATGAATAATTTCTAATCAATTTTAAATAAAAACTATTACAAAATTAAAATTTAAATCGATTTTATCTAATTTAATGTGAATAATTTTTTAGTGATTTCATCAGTTGAATGACCCACAAAGATGAATACGCTAGTTCGACGTGGATGTCTTACTGTGCCGGCGTCAAACCCAGCCGTTCCACTTCAAAATGCCCTCGAAAGCTGAGCCCTGGCCCACCACCCAATGGTCTCGCTTTGCTTATAGGCCGCAAAATCCTTTAACGAAACGTACTTGATTTGAAAGGTGCGGTTTTAAGGCACGCTTGGTCCCACATACCTTCGTCATCGTTACGTGCATCCTTCCGTCATGCTCAGCTTTGGTAAACGGGGCTAGTTGAGTTTGGATCATCTAAAGTCTAACTTGAGTGGAGTGTCTCTTGAGTGTATAAAATGATGTTATTTTATACATTTTAAAAATACTTCATACATGATGCATTTCAGAGAATTCGAATCTATAAAAAGTTTTTTTAACTTTTATCTGTTCATTTTAACGTGTCAGTACTTGTCTGTTTTGTAAGTAGGGACGAAATCATAATTTCATCTTTAGAGAGACCATGACAGAGATTGAAAGCATACATTAGAATTAGGGAAGCCACCGTATTGTATTTATGTAATATATAAAAAAAGAGTAGGTAGTATATTAGGGACTATAGCAAAAATAAAAAGGCTATAATCCCCTACGATCGAAGTACAGTTTGTCATTGGCCGTAAGGGAAGAGGTATTTTGTGAGGCTTGGTCATTGAGTAGAAAATGCAATTGTAACATGTGATATTGGTAGGGGAGTGTATCCGTAGATTGAAGCTATATTGGGCACAAGAACAAGCAATGTGATTGTGAAAATTGTTGGAATTTTATATAATTTCAGGATATATAAAGTGGGGCGTTCAAAGGGTCTTATTTGTAGAGATCAATAAAAAAAAATAAAGCTACCACCAGATCAACACATAAATGCTGAATTCAACTAAAACTTATTTTGTTGTATATGAACTCCAATTGAATATGAATTCCGTCAACAAATAGATTTTTTTTTCTTCATAGTATAATAGAAAAAATTGCTCTTGTTTTTTTATCCTCCTATAAAAGAGAAATAGGACCATTGATTTCATAAGAATCGAAGCTGCAACCAATGCTTGAACCGTTGATCGTTAATGAAAAATAGAGAGAGACAAACATAGGTTAAGTTCACAAAGACTTACTTTGGTGGTGTTCCGTCATATGCGGTCTAACTATTTTAGCTTGGAAGGAAGACGCAAACAAAGTCTACAACGCTATCGATACATGGTGAATCTTTCTTAAGGAAATTGCGCTTGCACGACTTGTAATTTTGTCCGTATCTTATCTTGTTATGTATTCATAAATTCAATTTTATTGTATATCATTTGTTATCAATGAAAATTGTTCATTAAAATTATGTATTTGTCGATTTTTTTCCAATAGAAACTGGCCCAATATCCAGACTTATGCTCCGTTTGGCAGTAGTTTATTTTAGTTTTTCGGCTGCCTTTTTTGCTTAAAATAAGCAAAAAAACCAATCAGAGTTGGCTTTTTTACTTTTTTGCTTTTGCTTATTTGCTTAATTTTAGCTAAAGTAAAATAAAAAAAATAAAAAAATTAACTTTTTTAGTAACAAGCTTAAAAAAATTTTAATTTTTAAGTATTACTAAATATAACCTCAGAGATAGATGTGAAGATTGAGGTCTTTTATGTGTTCATTGAGAATAGTGTACTCCTGATGGCGAAACGTTGAATTTGCATACACTACTATTATGGTATATCAATGAGTTGAAGACACAAATTATGCGAACCAGTTACTGATATTGAAAGATGTCAGAAAGGAATGAAGCTCAAATAAGAATT
>BRYE01000014.1:5486155-5491155 GCA_030159115.1 Actinidia arguta var. hypoleuca | reverse complement strand
GTTGTTATATATAACTAGATGCCAAGTGCTTGCTCAACTTTGATAGATAAATTGCAAATTCAATGGTTGGTGCTATTTTGGAGAAGTTAAAGTCATTTTTTGACTAGTTATAGTTCTAAAAAATGGCAATATTACTGCATTAATGTAATGGTGTTTTGGCATAATTACTCATTGTTAGAGCCACTATGATGCAAAGTAAGGGGGACGATGAGTATCGGAGCTTGATCAGAATCCTACCATGTACTGACATCGATCGGACTGGGGATCTACGTCACATCCGAGTTGTCGCTATATAGTAAGCTCGGTAAGACGACCATGCCAGGAATGACCAAAAGATAACAGTTGTTAGAGATCCCAAGGTATGTCAGGGAACATAAGGTTACTTGCACGACGAAGTTTCTTTTGACAGCCCCATACCCAGAACAAGATGTCTGCGGTATAGAGACGTGCTACCAACTGAGCCACAGAGGCATGGTTGGGTTAGTCACCAACTCACAGACATAATGGCTGGCGCGTGGAGATACGCGTGAAGTTGTGCTATAAAAGGAGAACCTATTTTCCCTTCCAAGGTACGCACATTTTGGTTAAGAGAACATATACAATCTCTCCCTCTCTCTCTACATTCTCCGGTCATCTACCTTGACCATCGGAGAGCCATTTCCTGAAAATAGCTTCGGTGGCCGATCTCACTGTTTCGGTGTTATAGCTAGGCCGCTGTTGAATGACGAGTTAAAGTTACCTACGCAGCCATAGAACCACCGCGAGTGTCTATGATTTCCTTCTTATCCTTCAAACACATCACCCCACGAATAGCATTGTAGTTGTCAAATTATGGCAGTAGTATTGCCAAAATGGTAAAAAAAAACATTGGGATGCTCTTAGCAAGTTTGTTAAAGCCATTTTTATGCTAAATTTAGCATCAAAATTGGACTTTGTCAATTTTGATAAAAGATTTGCTTAACCATTGGAGTTTCATTATTTACTAATCAAAGTCAAATTTTAACAATAAAAAGACTTTTATCTAATCATTAGAGATGCTCTAAACACACAAAATTTATTTTTCTGTGTTGTATTTTATGCAACACACATGGATGTTTTATTATGGTGGGTGGTGGCATATGATAGTTGATTCCTGCAATTTTTACTCTTGAGAATTTTCACAAATTATGTTCCCCTCACCCGTAAGCAAATCTTAAATAATAATTTTGAATATCCATTACAAATAGGTTTTTAAATCGCAGTATTGATAATAGCAATGAAAACGGTATCAAAATTAGTGACAACTTCATATAGACCGACAATAGACATCATCGGTTGATATTTACTATAAAAAAAAATGCTAACCACCATCTAATATGAGGTGATTAATGTGAAAAAAATGTATTAAACTTGTGAAATGGTGAATAAATCTTTACAAAAGTGCATTAAACTTGTGAAAAATGTACTTATTAATATCCGTGAAATGTTTGGATTATCCACCGCCCACTGAGTGTGGTTAACAAAATGTAACTAACAATATCGCTAAAAATTTTTAGATCTTTCACTTTTGGATTAAAAGTGAAAAGTTTGATAAAAAATCACTTGTGCTTTTCGAAGTAGCTACAAAATCATGTAGTCTTTTTTGATAAACAATGTCTTGATATTTGCTTAAAATAACTCAACCGCACAACTAATAAACTTAGCTCAAATAACAAAAAAAAACACATTCTATTAGCTAAACACTAAAAATAAACTTTGCTCAAATTTGGGCCAATGTGAGCTTACATAAAGAGGGCTTGTACGGTCTTTAATTGATCAATATTTGAGTACAAGTACCACATTAACCCTGTGGTGAGGGTGTAAACTGTAATTTTCCCAAAATCAAAACCATCACAGCTTCTGACGGAATGATCCATTCATAACACCAAAAACCCGTTACACAAGAAGGAATGTAAGCAGTTCAGTTTGATCAGTTTTGGAGAGGATCTGATAATAAATTGATAACTTCGATTTGATTTTTCAGTACACTAAAATTAATCGAGATTTTCAACGAATTGCGCACCGAACCGTTGTACTTCTAGGTGATTAGTGTGGCACAGTTCAATCGATTTGAACTTTTACACTTTAGATAATTAATTAGTTATTAAGAAACATTAAAATTGAATTTAATTTAAAATAAATTTATTTACACCAAGTATTCAACGTATTTTAACTTAACGAAATCATAGCAATTAAATTAAAACATCTTATGTTTTATATTACGTAAGAGAATAATTTTACACCTAATACTACTTGGGTAAGAGTACTCAAGATGACTCCATTTAATCGATCTGTTTCAATTTAATTTGGTTTTTAATTTTTAAAACGGTCACCACGTCAAAAACTATTTATTATTAATTTTTAATTTTTAATTTTTAAAATCGTTCAAATCAGATTAGCCATTTTTTCTTACGCCCCTAAATATCTACAATCTGCCACGCGTCAGATGACGCGAGAGATACCGTTCATATCTCTCTTCTCTCTCTCACCATATAAATGTGCGTCACTACAGATTGGGATTTGAAGAGTTCCAAGCGCAACGAAGCAATTCTCTTCCCTTCTTAGACGAACCCACTACTGTTTTTCTCAGAACTCCTCAATTTCTTTGCTTAATTCGCCATTGAAATCAGATCTTTCGTGTGGGTCATTGCGCTTTCCATATTTCAGAGCAACCCTTCAGCAACAACCTGCTGTGTAGTTTGAGATCGGATCGTACGATGGCGAGCCAATCCCAGAATCCCCAATCCGTCCACGAGTTCACCGTCAAGGTTTGTTGACCTCTGATCTCTCTCTCTCTCTCTCTCCGAACGTCTCTGCTTTTGCGTTTGTGATTTTCTCTATCTTACAATTGCGTTAGTTCTCGTATTTTGTGAATTGCTTAGTTTGTTTTAGTTAAGCTTGTAGTTCTGTTAAATTTGTGAAACATATGCATTGGATTGTTAGATTTTTCTATATAGAGCATAAATTAGCCTTAAAATTCCCCTATGTGATCTCAACTGAATTGCCAAACCTGAAATACTATCTGATTTCATTTTCCAAAGTTGTAATCGGAGTTCATAACCCTATGTAATCTGTGTGGTTTAATTTGCAGAATCAATTTTGTAGAATATTTTTAGAAATTTATTTTGTGAACAAATTCTTTCATGGTTTTCACATATTATTCATTTCTTTAGCAAATATGACTATTGAGAATTTCAAGACATCTTTTCAATATTTTTTTTAAAAAAATGCTTTCGTTTTTTAAAAAATTTTAGAAAACAAGTGTCAAAACCATCAACCGAATAAATTTTATGGAAACTATTAAGTAAAACTGATTCTGAAAACTAAACCAAAGTATTCTATTTTCCACTTATTTGGACTGAGGGTCTAAAATTTTCAGAAGTTGTAAGATGGGACTAATAATTTGCCCATAAGCGCATAGCTAAAGATGGGACTAATTAATGTATATTCAAGTGCATAACTACCAAACACTGTCAATCCTTCTCTCTCCTTTTCTTTTCTTTTTTTCTTCATTTTTTGGGGTACGAATACAGAGTTTTAATTTAAGGATGACAAATATATATACAACCAATATAATCTGAAAATAGATATTGTCAGGCTGCCAGAACTAGATTTTTGAAGAAAAACTCAAGGGTAAAGACATATAATTTAAAGCATTTACAACTAATTCTTCTCTGATAAGGGGTTGTTTTTTCTAAATTGTTTTAACTGCTGCGCGGGTTTAGCTTTCTTATGGATTTCAGGCATTCACTCTCCTTGTATGCAGGACGCTAGAGGAAATGATGTGGATCTTAGCATGTACAAGGGAAAGGCCCTACTGATTGTAAATGTCGCATCAGAATGGTATAATATAGCTCCTAATTTACTTTTAGGTTCTTTTTTGCTCATTATAATCAGGGTCTTGATGAAATGAATACCCTCTGGTTTCCATGGTAGCCTTCAAAGTAAGAGACAAGCATAATCCCTCCATCCCATTTTGTCGGTCCATCTTTCTAATTTGAGATGTCCCAAAAATGTTGTCTGCTTTGAAAAGTCAAAAGCAAAAAATTTGCAAGTTTCCAAAACTATCCCTTATAAATAGCTGGCTATCGTTATATTTGAAAGTGGGGAATAAAGGGACTATGTTGGAAATAATGTCGTTGAATTCGGATTTTAATGCATTAATTGCATGCCCCTTAAAACCTTAGAATTTCCTAAGGGGATTAACAAAATGAAATAGAGGGAGCATAACAAAACGGAATCGTATTCGTAGGATTTAGCTGTCTTTTAGTTTTCTTTAAACAAGGATTGGGTATTTCCCTAGAGGCATTAGAGGTTGTTTGGTATAGCTGAACTTGTGTTAGAATTGTTTAAAAGCAGAAGCTAAAAAACTCCAAAATTGAGCTTCCAAGAATCAGCTTTTTATCAGCTTTTCTAAGTAATTTTTGGTCCATAAGCAAAAGCAGAAGTTGTGTCAAACACCCCGGTACAGGCACAACTTTTAAGACAGAAAAAACAAAAGTTGTAACGTAGAAGCTGTGCCAAACATGCACTTAATCCTAGTCCAACCCATTTCCCCATCTTATACCCGAGAAATGAAAGAAATACAATGCAGAAGAATAAATGTGATCTAACATTCAACTTCACTGTTCTAATTTCTATGCAGTGGCTTGACCAATTCAAATTACACTGAGTTGAGCAAGATATATGAGAAGTACAAAGATCAAGGTTTGCTTTAAGCAGTACAGAAACCTTTGTTGGATTTATCAGTTCAAATTATTGTGTTGAATCAAGTATTGCACTGAAAACATATTACCCCATTTTTGTCTTATATTTTAATGTTTCTCCAAGAAAGCATCAGAGAATGTGAAAGACTAACCCTTGTTTTTATTTAAACCTCTTTGTGACTTAATGAATCATCTTTTGCGGTGTAGGTCTGGAGATTCTGGCCTTCCCATGCAATCAGTTTGGTGGCCAGGAGCCAGGGAACAATGAGCAGATCC
>BRYE01000014.1:5436155-5438655 GCA_030159115.1 Actinidia arguta var. hypoleuca | reverse complement strand
CGATCTACCGATAATTGTAAATTCTCTACCAGTAGTGCTCAGTAAATAATTTAATTTCACCTCTGAAACTCTGTCTACCGATAGTACTCTAGTGAATATTTGGATTTAGCCTCTGGAATTCTGTCTACTGGTAATGAAGTAAATAATTTAATTTCGCCTCTGAAACTCTGCCTACCAATAGTGCTCAAGACACTATCGGTAGTGAATATTTTGATTTAGCCTCTGGAATTATGTATACCGATAATACTAAGGGTCACTATCAATAGTGAATATTTTAATTTTATTTATGGAATCCTGTCTATCGATAGTACTTAATCTACTACCGATAGTAAATATTCTAGTATTGTCACTGATTTTCTGTTTACTGGTAAAGCTTTAAGGCCACTACCGGTAAGCACTTGCATATACAAAATTGAAAGATATTTACATAAAATATATTTTATATTATATATCAAACACTTGAAACTTATTTTAAAAATATGCGTTAAACATTTAGAACTTAAAAAAATATTTTAAAAACGACACGTTAGGTAGTGCCAAATTTGGTACATTAGTGTACCCGAAATAATGTAGCTTAAAATAAGTCAACAGTGAGAGACCGAAAAATCCACGCGTGAGGAAAAGCCAAAGCTCTCGACTAGTGACCGAAAAGTTGGTCAAATACTATCTCATATGCTCGGTGTATGGTGAAGCCGGTTTAGGCAATAGCTTAGGTGTGTCATTTGAGATAATTTGATCAATATTTTTGAGAATGTTTGAGATTTTTTAGAACTTTTTTTTTTTTTTTTATAAATTATAAATTGAAAAGTATATTTTGATACAAATGTACATATTTATTTTATCATGTAATTCATTCTATACATATGTATTATGATTTTAACTTGATACATTAAACCCATTATTAAACTATTTCAAGATAACTTACCTTGAGACACATGGATACTGTTTACTTATTTTAGTTAATGAACTTATAAACGTGTACTTTAAATTGTAATATTCTTTGGGCTCGATGTGGGCATTGTTCATGTACTATCATTTTATTTTTGTAGCTCATGGAGAGCATGATCATACGGGAGGGATTATTTGTACTATAATATTATGATATAATCTCGTTGTATCATTTTAGTTCCATTTGTTTTTAATAGAGTAATTGCTTATGTGTTCGGGTCATATTTATATTAGGCGTGACATAATTCAAGTTTGAGTACTCATCGCATGATGTTTACAATCTACTCCGTTCATATATTTTGTCTAACGGGAACAAATCATTAATATACATGAAAATGTTTGAATTGATCCGAAAAACTTAGCCACATGCCACATGATTTCATCACATTTGTTTTGCTGAGCAACCTCAAAATTGTAGAGTTCGCCAGTTATGTTTTTCTGTCAACGCGAAAGGTTTCCGTAAATGCTTTACAAAGACCTAGAAAATAAATGGCCCCAAAAACAAAATAGTCCACTAGGAGGGCCGAAGTATCTGAAAAGCACAGCCTAGTCCATTTAGGATAGGCCTTACTAGTCCGGCAAGGGCAAGGGCCCTTCTAATTTGACTTATTTGGGCAAACCCATGTTCTCTATTTGAACTCGTGTACAGTCCAAAAACAGAAAAAAAATCTTACAACGGTTATATTCTGAACTTAGTAAGTATTTTGGTTGAATCAAATGGCTTTTAAGCTTTTCTAACTAGTAGCTTTCTTTCTTTCTTTTTTTTATTATTTATTTTTGGGTTTAACTTCCACCAACCCCTAGTACAATTATGAAGCAACCACTCCACCATCTTATAAATTTAAATTGTTAAGCATATATTAACGATGACAACACGACAGGTACGCGAAATTCCATCCAACTTAAGTTTATTATTTATCATGTATAACTTTAGTCCTATCGGGTTTATCATACTCACACATGCCCATATCGACGACCCTATCCTACTAATTATCTCCCAAATCTTTTTTTATCAACATCTGATATAACAGAGAATACATTAAATTTAAAGTTCTTGTTGTTATAACAGGGGATGCATCTTTTTTTTTAATGCTTAATAGTTAACCAATATAATAAGTCATTTTTTTAATATAAATTTAAATATAACTGAGCCAAATATAATGACTCTAATTATTCTTTATTTATTTATACATATTACTAAAAAAAAAATAATTATATGTAATAAAATCGATTTAAAGGCCTCCGTCCAGCGATACCTTACCCAAATCTTATCGAATTATTTGTTTTTATTCCCAAACTTGCTCACACCTTACCAAAACTATCTCAAAAACACCTCGTAGGGTGGGGTAGGTGGCCCCCAGGCTTCCAAAGACTGAAGGTAGTCAATTTGCATTCAAATCTAACAGTTGTTGTTTACCAACATGTTCTATAAAAGGCCATTAGTCTTTTATCAAAGACTTATCGCTTTAAAAAGCCTCTCTACAAGTAAAATACCAATAAGGAAGGGACAACGCTTGTTATAATCCTTTCTTTTAATTATTATGCTTACAGA
>BRYE01000014.1:5398655-5403655 GCA_030159115.1 Actinidia arguta var. hypoleuca | reverse complement strand
GAGAGAGAGAGAGAGAGAGAAATTGAAAGAACGAAGCGATTTTCTATGGCTTTTGGTGGTGTTTGAAAAAAGAAGCGATTGCGTTGTTCACTTGTTTTGCTCTCGAGGGGAATTAAAAAATGCGGCACTATCTCGCCTTTTTTCCTAGTGTCCTCTTCTTGACTTGCCAGTTGCCCTAGGGAGCTTCTATTTGCACCCACCAAGTTTTGCTCAGTACCCAAAAAAAAAAAAAAAAAAAAAAATCGGAACCAAAAAATTACTATACTTTTTGACCATTTTTTTTTACTTTTCGGTTTTCCTAAGATTAGAGAAAAAGTAAAAAATTATTTTCTTACAAAAAACAACTAAAGACGGACAAATAAATTTTAGGTTAATTTTGTCTTTAACGAGATTTTATCAAAAAAAACACGATTTTAATTTTCTAGTTTGTCTAATCAAAATGAATAAGATAAAAAAGGTTTAGTAAAAATAAAAATAATCAAACTAAAATGGGCAAAAAAAATCTTGATATGAAATAGGGTTTAAATTCCAAACCCTGAACCCACCTACAGAATCATTCCCCTTCCTCTACGCTCTAAACTCTAGAGTAGCAATTGCTGCTCGGCATTGGTTCCCCCTACTAGTATGTTCACGTGCACGAAAGTTGTAGAGGAGTTAAAGGTGAGTGGTGGTGACGTAAGGAGGTTGAAAGGGAGAGGCAATGTGGTGGTAACAGGTTGACAGCGGTGGCAGCGACAACGACGACGTTAGGGAAATGATGGGAGGCGACTAGGAGGGAAAAGTGGTGGCGGGCAGTGGTCAGAGGTGGCTGGGGTATGGTTCGGATAAGGGTTGAAAGGTTGATGATTAGTTAGTTTTGGAATAGATTAAGCGTGGTTTGAGAATAAAGATAAAAACCCTAGTTATTTGAGATGGTGTGTTGAGAAAGGAATGGGTACTGAGGAAAAAGGTGGGTGCAATAGAATCATTAAAAACAAATTTCTGATTATGGTTATTCCTATTCCTACCCTATTGTTTATGCTTCTGTATTAATTATTTTCCCAACCGCCCATCCACCACGTTAATGACTGTCTACTAGACCATAAACCAATAAATGAAAGAGTAAAAATATAAAAATTATACAAAATTCTTACTATATAGGATGATACGATTATATAGATTTTTTTATTTTGAAACAAAACACTCATAAAGATAATTTTATTTATAATAATATCATTGTCACATCATTCTTGTAATATTTTTTTGGAAC
Organism: Actinidia arguta var. hypoleuca; assembly: GCA_030159115.1. Lineage (NCBI taxonomy): Eukaryota > Viridiplantae > Streptophyta > Magnoliopsida > Ericales > Actinidiaceae > Actinidia > Actinidia arguta. The sequence goes on along the minus strand of BRYE01000014.1, from coordinate 5,402,406 downwards.
AAAGTTTTTCCTAAGTAATCATATGAGTTTCCGTCTATTTTTATTTCTTAGTAAATTTCTTTAACCATTTGCCTACTGAATCGCTACAATTTGGGTAGTGGATAAAATTTAAAATTCTACTGGTATGTTTTAGTATAGGCCGTTACACCCAATACAAGTCGATATTTGGAATCGGTCGAAACATAGAGTTATATATATTCTGGTTTTCATCCTACCAACGGATGTAATACTTTTCCAAATTTCAAAGACTCGCCGCCCACTGAAGTGCCCTTGTTTATTGCACCATGATGATATTTAAATATTACCAAAAAATCACTGCACCAATCGTGTACGTCTATGGTGACGTGCCTGGCTTTGTGGCTGCTCGCAGAGACTCTATGGCTCTGTTTGGTAATACTTAAAAGTCAATTTTTTTTAAGTTTACTATTAAAAAATTCAAGATTTTTTGACTTTTTTATTTTTGTGGCTTTACTTTAGGCAAAATCAAACCAAAAAGCAAAATCAGAAAAACAAAAAAAACAGCAAAACAATTAAAAAAAACTGATGCCAAACAGGCACTATATATATACTAGTGGAAGACCCGTGCTATGCACGGGCGACTTTTCAAAATAAACAATCTATTAATCAAGAACCTAATTTAATAAAGTCATTCTTAAGTAATTTGTCAAACAACTAAGCTTACTCAGAAGTACAATTCTTAGGTAAACTCCAAATTTTATTAAAACTATCTGAGAATCTCAAGAATCTTGACACAAATAAAGAATCCACTTAATAAAAAAAAATGATCGGCAAAAGAAAATGGTTAGGGACAAAATCGAAAAAAAAAAATAGATAGGCAAAATGGAAAAAAAATGTTTAGGGGAAAAATCGAAAAAAATAATGAGAAAAAAATATTTAGGGGCAAAATCGAAAAAAAAATGAGAAAAAAAATATTTAGGGGTTTAGGGTTTCAATTATAACATATGTCTATTTTGAGTAAAATTTTAAAACTATCGTATTGAATTGTTGACAGAAGTTAATAATACTTAACAACAATAAAATAAATTAAAGAAGCAATAGTACCACAAATGTCTATTTTTTGCATTTTAAATAATTAAAAATTAAAAATAATTGAATTGAAACTTTCAAGCTAAAGACCAAATAATGTATTGCAATAATATATATATATATATATATATATATATATATATAACATTTTCGGGGTAAAATAGAAAAAAAAATATTTAGGGAAAAAATCAAAAAAAAAATGATTAGGGGCAAAATCGAAAAAAAATATGATGGGACAAAAAACAATTGGTGAGGGGCAAAACGGAAAAAAAATAAGTTGATAGTCAAGGAGTTACTATTCACACACATTTTAGGGATAAACTAAAAAAAATGGGGAAAAAAAAGTTTAGGGACAAAATCGAAAAAAAATAATAATTAGGGGTCAAATCGAAAATAGTAATGATGGAAACAAAAAGTATTGGTGAGGGGCAAAATCGGAAGAAAAGTTGGTGGTAAAAACATTACTGTGTATTGCAATAATATATATATATATATATATATATATATATATATATAACATTTTCAGGGTAAAATAAGAAAAAAAATATTTAGGGAAAAAATCAAAAAAAAAATGATTAGGGGAAAAATCGAAAAAAAATATGATGGGACAAAAAACAATTGGTGAGGGGCAAAACGGGAAAAAAAAAGTTGATGGTCAAGAAGTTACTATTCACACACATTTTAGGGGTAAAATAAAAAAAAATAGGAAAAAAAACGTTTAGGGACAAAATCGAAAAGAAATAATAATTAGGGGCCAAATCAAAAATTGCAATGATGAAAACAAAAAGTATTAGTGAGGGGCAAAATCAGAAGAAAAGTTGGTGGTAAAATCATTACTGTGCACTCACATTTATTATGCCCGTGCTATGCACGGGGTAAAATCGGCCAAAAAAAATTGAGTAGGGGCAAAATTAAAAAAAAAAATAGTTGGGGCCAAAATCGGCAAAAAAATAGAATAAAAAAATGGGTAGGGGCAAAATCAGCAAAAACAAAAAATGGTGAGATGTTGGATCCATGTCAGCTTATCCGTTTTCATCCATTTTATTTCCCACCCACCCATGTATCTATGCAAAACTATTTGTTAGGGGCAAAATGCAAAAAAAACTTGGTGGTCCATGAGTGACTATTCACTCACATTTAATACTGTTCAAATCGAAAAAAAAACATATAGGGGCAAAATGAAAAAAAAAATATTTAGGGGTAAATCGAAAAAAAAAAGATTAGGAGCAAAATCGAGAAAAAAAATGATGTAACCAAGAACAATTAATTAGGGGCAAAATGGGAACAAAAGTTGGTGGTCAATGAGTGACTATTCACTCACATTTTAGGGGCAAAATAAAAAAAAATGATTAAGGGCCAAATCAGGAACAACAAATGATGGGAAAAAAAGTATTGGTTAGGGACAAAAAAAAAAAAAAAAATTGTAACCAAGAACCTAATCTAATAGAGCTATTCTATACTGGCAAAATAAAGTCATTGATTTACTGTTCACTCACGCAAAAGTAGAGGCAAAATCGGCAAACAAAATGGTAGTCACTGAGTTTTACTATTCACTCAAGCAAATAAAATAGTAATCGGAAAAAAAAAGATGGTCAGAGGCAAAATCGAAAGAAAAAAAAAGGGTAATAAGTTTTGAAAAGAGTCATCCAAATAAGTTTTAGAAAAGTAATTTGCAAAACTGATTTTAAAAAATACAATAAAAAAAGAACCTAGATCTTTTAAAACACAAACACACATTGTCACAAAATTTTGGAAAATAACATACATTTTTCGAAAAAAAAAAGAAGTAAAAACATATTTTGAATTTTTCAAAACTTATTTCAGCTCAAAATGAATTAAATATAAATGCGATGTGCGTTTTATATTAAAACGAATTTAAATTAAAATCAAAATTTAAAATTTGTAACAAAAAATCCTATATTTTGATGAAAATGTTCTATGATTGTCCATGTACAATTGTAAACCATATATAAAAGAGTTTTCAACCATCTTTTGATCAAAATTACGTCATTTTACGGGGTAACACCTACCCAAAATCTTTGAGTAATAAACTCCTTTTTGTATGCTATTTTCTATATTCAGAACCCCTCGATCCTTTTCTTCTTTGTGATTGTACCTACTTTGTAGCCGTGACTCTGCCAGTGAGTGTAAAAAGAAATAGATTTAGGATTATGACGAAAATGATAGTATTTTAGAATTAAGAGCGTACCAAAGTTCAAACAATAGTCCTCATTCTTTATTTTTAGGAAACCATTTTTTTACAACATTACGATACTTTTTATTCATTCCCTAACTAACTTAAATATCCTTTTATTGTTCTTTTTTTTTTTTAATTTAATTTTTCTTTAAATGGTGATATTGACATTAATTTGAGGGGTGTGTCGTGTGCTAGAGAAAACATGAGGAGAGAGATGGAGGGTTAAAATGCCATTTTACATTAATATTCGTGGCTCTATCAAAAAACAAAATGGTGGAAAAAACAAAATTAATGAGGGGCAAAATCGGAAGAAAAATTGGTGGTAAAAAATTACTGTATACTCACATTTATTAGTATCTAGACTAGATATAGCATACTTGGTGCATGGGTCCATATTGTAGTCATATTGTAGTTGACTAACATGGCATACTTACATACGTTATTCATTACTTTGGATTTTGTCCTAAGTCACTGATCCGTGGAGCGGGAGTGGGAGCGGAAAAGCGA
>BRYE01000014.1:5383655-5388655 GCA_030159115.1 Actinidia arguta var. hypoleuca | reverse complement strand
AGCAAGGCTAACGCTCCGTTTGGTAATGCTTAAAAATCAAGTTTTTTTTAAGCTTGTTACTAAAATGACCAATTTTTTTTGATTTTTTTTGTTTTAATTTAACTAAAACTAAGCAAATAAACAAAATCAGAAAAATAAAAAAGTCAACTCTGATTGATTTTTTTACTTATTTTAAATAAAAAAATTAGTCAAAAAACTAAAATAAACTCATGCCAAACGGAGTATAAGAACAACACCTCACTAGAAAACAAGCCTACGAAATAATTGACAAGAATTGAACCTAGACCTCACATTTAAATCAAGAGTTACATTATTGTTATTTGGGAAAGACTAGGTGGGTGGTCCCTGATAGGGTAGTAGACAAATAACAATTGGAGATCATTCTAACTCAAATTGGAGCTGGACGAAAATGCGAAACCGACCCACGATTTTTACGCACACTGACTTACGGATTGATGTGGCCCGGTAAGGTAAAGTAGCGAATAGAAAATAACCACGCCGCGCACCCAAAGAAAACTGATGTACTCTCTCTCCTCTGTTTTTTTTTTTGATAGGGTACCCTCTCTCTAACGTCCCTTGTCTTGCTTCAAAATACAAACCCAAACGACCATTATCAAGGTCAGAAAATCACCTAGTGCTGAGATTGTTGGGTCGTTTTCAAGACGAATCTACAACTCTGCCTTGGCCTAAGCTTTACCAACCCAGAATTTGAGAATGTTTTTTTGTAAGGGAACAAAATATCAAGTATTAGTTCTAATCGAGTTATGGCAAGTACCGTCGTCGTCGTATTATCACTATATAACAAGTTCGGTAGGGTCTTTGCGCTAAAACTCAGTCGAGACGCAACGGTCGGCAATGATCCCAAGGCAAGTCAATTAACATTTGACAGACCCCATGCCTAGGTCGAGACGCTAAGGATATGATGAACTAGCTACCAACCGTGGCTTAAGAGTATGATTGAGTCAGTCACCTACTCACTGACACAATAGTCAGCGTGTTCAGGCATGCGTCAAACAATACTATATAAGGCCAACTCTTATTTTTTTAAATGTATACAACTTTGTGTGCACTAAGCCTTAAACTCTCTATCTCTATATACACTTGTTTGTTTCGATCATCTAGCTTGACTGTCTATGCCTTAAACTCTCTTTCTTTCTATATACAATTTGTTTTATTCAATCATCTAACTAGACCGTCGAAGAGCCATCGTGGGAGGCAGGCTTTTCTCATTGTTCTTGTGTTGCAGCTCGGCCTAGTAACCAAAAGCCACTGGCAACCATCGTCAACCGTTGATACCCCCCGCAAATGTCTATTTTCGATTTTCTTTCCTCCATTTCCAGTACTCACCCCTCACAATTTATGACTTTATTTTATGGGGCATGTAGGGTGTGAGTTTATGAGATAAGAGAAAGAAAATCGAGGATAGACACATGCGGTGGTCTCTACGGCTGTTCGGGTGGCTGCAGTCGGTCATCAGTCAGCAATGACTTAGCTACGACACAAAAACAGTGAGAACGACCGTCGAAATTATTTTCAAAAATGGCACTATGACGATCAAGTTAGATGATTGAAAAATATGTGTAGATAGAGAGTGTGTGTCTTCCCCAACCAAAGTTCACGCACCTTTTAGAAAGATAAATGCTGAATTTATATGGCACAGCTTGGCGCGTGCCTTGAGGCGTTAGTTGTATTATCAATAGACAGACTGCAGCTCGACGCGTGTTTGCAAACGCCGACCGCTGTGTCAATGAGTAGGTGACTTACCCAACTATGCTTCTAGGGCCTAGCTGATAGCCTGTTATCATGCTGCTAATGTCTCCATCCGGGTGTGTGGACCGTCAGAAGAAACTTCAACGTCCAAGTCACCTTCTATCCCCTAACATCCATTGGGATTGACGTCGACCATTGCCCTTCGTCTAAGCTCTAGCGCGATTATTCTTCCGAACTTGCTAAATAGCGATAGTTCGAAAGTAACGGTGATCTTAGCTCGGACAATACCCGTGTTCAGTAGTATTTGCACCAAGAGCTTCGGTTCAGAGGATCACCAAACTTACTTCATAGCGATAGCTCGGCAGAAACCCCTACCCTAGCAAGACCAAATTCTTTTATTGTATATTTTGCCCTCTTACAGTGCAGTCATTGGCTGTTGATCATGCATATCTCTATATATCTATCTACACACACGTGGTTTATAGCTAGAGAGAGAATGGGTAGAGAAAAGACTTGAAATGAAATCCTTTTTTTTCCTTTTCTTTTGGCTTTCTTATTGCTGACTAGGCTTTGCCACGTCAGTGTGTTGGTTTTGTTTGTTATTTTAGTGCTTTTGTATAGCACTGCTCTTACACCCTACCAATCCAGATTCATCTCTGAGTCAATGTGAGAAAAGTTTTGTCTTGAAGACTAAAATGAAAATAAAATACTTAATCGGCGCAAAATGTAATTAGCACAATTCCCACAAAGCCGTACAACAGCACAAACGGTCCGAGTGTTTCGCAAATCGGAGCCCGGTCGGTTGCACTTCTTGACACCGTCCAATACTAATTCAATTCGGTTTTGATAAAAATTTCGAGTCTTAATTAAAAATTTTAATTTATAAAATTGTAAAATTAAAATTTAGACTTCTAATAAAAAACCCAAACGGCTCGGTTAAAAGAAATTCGTTTGATTTTTTGACATGATGATTTTTTGGTTTTAACCATTTTTTTGGTAAAATTTATTTAATAATCAGCTTTCAAACTAAAAATATAATAATCCAAAAGATTTAGAAAAAAATACATTAATAACTAGTTTTTTGATTAGTATTTTGACTAATTTTTAAATGATTATTGGAGATTTAAATTTATAAATAGACTTTAAAATTTAAATGACCTGTGGTGGCTTATATTATTTTGAATAGATTCGATTCGACCTTAAATAGTTTGAAAGACCATAAAATTGACCTTAACAAAAAAAACTCAGTATTTTAGAAATATAAAATTAAACCGATTTACTAACTCCACAATACCAAACCCAACCTAACTTTTGAGTAAATTTTTTCGGTTCGATTTTCTCGATTTTTTATTTTTACGTTTCTTAGACTCCAACCGGCCACCCAAGCAGACTGGCGGCTCGTCCAAAGCGGTGATGGTTCGGTTGAACCGTCCGGCCCGCATATTTTGCGACTTCTTGGGCTCTTCACATCGATTCAGAGTCTTCGCCATTCGACCTTCAACTTCGATCTTCGGTGGCCGTCACTTCAAACGACTCAGCAGATCAAGAGGTTGATCCATAGTGCATCTCCTTCTCATCCTGCTTCGCACTTCAGTTGTTCGACAGAATTGTCGAGCCAAAACTCCAAAAACAGAGAACAAAACATGGGCAAGAAAGGGTCAAACAAGAAAACACCAAACCCTAGTTCTGGATCACAGCATTCAATCTCATTGAGAGAAGAATCTAGTGGGAAGAGGCAAACCAGTGTCAATGTCAAGTCCATGCTGAAACTAGAGCACGCACAAAACCTTGCAGTATGGGCTGCCAGTGAAGCATCTATACCTTCGTTGGGGGCCTTTTTCGGGCACAGATTGGCTGCCCTTGGCGAGGCCCTGGGGTCATTGCCCGATCCGTCACTCTTCCCTTGCCAGAGGTATTGCTACTCTCTCTCTCTCTCTCTCTGTATATATATGGAGAAAACTATGGAACTTAATTGTCAATTTACCACTCATCCAAGTTATACTCTTTTATGGCAAAAGTTATGAATATTTGATGTTAGTTATGAATTATTTTTGTTAGTTATGAAAGTGCGTGTATTAATTACGAATTATTGTAGCTAGTTATAAAAATTAGTGGTGTTAGGCTAGTTATATTGTGTTTGTTACGAATTCTTATGGCTAACTACTGTAAAAATATATAACTTGTATGTATGGTACATATAAATTGATAGTACGTACCAATGTTTATTATTTGAAACAATTTGGGTTTTGGGTTTTGGGATTTGGTCCTTTAGAGGCAACCCAATAAACATGGTGGTTTAATCAATCTGTTTGCATTTGAATTCCATAATGCATGCTACTCGTTACAAAATATTGGAGTTGGAGTAAATAGAAAGTTTCTAAATCATTATGCGTAGGAAATTCATGAATAAATATGCCAAAATGAATTGCCTATTTAGATTGAACCGAAATTGATGAACTGAGGGTGAAAACGTGCTTCAATCGGAATAACGATCTTTGCGTTAAACAATACTACAATGACGAGTGTTGCCTTTGTTCCATAGTCCAAGAGGCTTTCTTCCCATGTTTGATAGAGAGAATCATAGAGAGAGGAGTTTCTTGTACTCTGTATGTGTTGTAAGTTAGAGAGAGAGGGAGGAGGACTCCCACTATAATAAACACGTGACAGTTTTTGGTGTAAATAACCTCCCAAAACTGCCCACAATTCCCTCTCTTCTCATCCATTACACAACATGGATTATGGGTTATGGGTCATGCCCACATGGGCGGACCCAACTTGGCCCAATATCCAACATTATGCTTTTGTTTGTATTCCATAACACATGCTATTAGTTATGAAATATTGGAGTTGGAGTAAATAGAAGTTACTAAATCATCATGCTTTTATTTGTTCTAAATCTTTGCATTTATGCGGTGCTTAGATTGGAGCTTTTATACCTATTCATGCTTTAGTTTACCTATCTTGGGATTGAGCTGATTTTGAAACTACCCAATTGTTCAACTGTTGTTATTTATACACAAACAGAATTTCCGCTGTTGGTAACCATTCATCTAATGGCTAAATAGTTTCAGTGCTTTCAAGTTAGCATTATTTTTTTTGGTTTGAGTTGTCAGTCACGAGAAAATATATGTGCCTTTGGTACTCGGAATCTGTAAGTGAAAAAAGTGATTTGCTGCTGGACTCTTGTTTCGCTTGCATCCTAATTGACTTCACATTGTGCTTGACACTTTGCTTGAAAATCTGGTCTACGTCGGTTACCATTTTACATTTCTTTTATACCGTGGTTTTAG
>BRYE01000014.1:5331155-5333655 GCA_030159115.1 Actinidia arguta var. hypoleuca | reverse complement strand
TCCGCGGATCTTTCTAAGAGACTGACCGTGTGGTTCACGCGCCCTGCTATGATTGGGAGTGCCATTTTTTTTTTAATTACTGGTACCCTTTTTTATTTCTTTTACTTTGTCTGTCTTTTGATTATAAGTATTTTTTGCAACAAATAAAAAAATAAAACTTTATTTTTTTCTTTCTAACTTTTAAGTTACAAGACCTTGATTAAAAGGCCAAACAGACGAGATTTTTGTTTGCATGCTTAAAAAGCCAAACAGGGCCTTGATGAGAAGTGGATATGAAAATTGAAGTAAATGGCATTTGGCTTATTAACCGCGGCTTGTAGCTATTTTGATTTGAAGTTTATGTTTTCTGGATGTGAACTAAAAATAATTAGAAAAATTAGAAGAAAAAAAAATGATACATTTTCTTGAGCAACTCTGTTTTAATGCTTGTTGAATTTCTCTTCTTATTAATCAGCTTGTAACATAAATTAAATTATACCCCCTATATTATCTAGTGCTTAATTTGACATAGCGATGCACAAGTGAGCGTACAACAACATAATGTTTAAGCGAGTCTCACCGAGGCCTTTTAAGCCTGTCAGCTCGCCTAGCAAGCGTCCGTAACAACTATGATTTTGTAGGGCAATAAAATATCCAATTATATTTCCAAACAAGTCTTACCGCCGGAATGTTGTTCTATAGCAAGTCTAGTCGGCATTTCAGTATGCAGCTTGGGGGGCGAGCACAATGACCATCTCAGCGGAGCCTTCTTACTGAGCAACAGGGCAACAAGAAGCGTACGCGTTAAATTTTCACTTCTACCCACACACATGGCTCAAGCTCTTATAATGTGACAGGCTAGCACCAACAACGTTCGTGGGGGCAAATGTGTACTCATTGACAGTGCAATTAATGCGTGTCTGCATACATCGAGCTACAAATATAAAAAGAACACTCCTCTCTCTTGAACAGGTAATCGACAATCTTTCTCTTTCTCTCTCTTTCATTTTCTTTCTCTAGAATTAGTGTTTAAGAATTTTCCCCCACTCTCTCTTTCTTTCTCCAGTCACTAACTTGACTGTCGAATAACCATTCCTGAAATAATTTCAAGCGGTCATTCTCGTTGTTGCTTCTTTAAAGGCTTCGCCAACACAAAGACTAGAGACGTCAAAAAATATTCTTGCACCTTACAAGTTTCAAGTTGTAGCATAATTAGATATATGGATGCAGTCATAACTTCTTCCTTCTTTTTCTTTATATATATATATATATATATATATATGTGCGCGCGCGCGCGCTTTGTTCCCTTGTAAAGAGGCTAAAGTTGGTACCAACATACACAACAAAAAAGAAAGAGACAAAAATGAGTCCCAGATATCAAACATTTTCAAACATCACAAAATCAAATTTACTAGGAAAATTTGATATTTTTTTTTTAAATGAACATTTTGGTTTAACATTTTTTTGATTAAATGGTTATTCCTTTTAAAAGCATAAAAATCAAAAATCAAAACAACTAAAAAATTTAGAAAAAAACTAGGCCAAATTGGGTAAAAAAAAGGAGGGAGGCAAGTTTGAGCTATTTTTTTCTTTAGTTTTATTAGTTGACTTGGTTTTCAAATTTTTCATCTTTAACGAACTGTTTTTATCATTTGATAAAAAGATTTTATTTTTTCAATTTTTCGTGACGAGAGAAATTTGAAATCGTAAGAATTTGTTCTAAATTTTTAAAAATTCAATGATAAAAAAAAATAGTTAAATGATCGAGTATTTTTTTTTTAATTTTAGTGATTTTTTTTTTCAAATTAGACTAAAATTTTTATATTTTTATTTTTTCTGTCAAAAGAATTTAAAAAATATAAAATTTTGATTAAACAGTGAAAAAGTTATATTCGACAAAAAACTAAAAAACACGAATCTAAATGGGTTGGATACTTCTACGAGTATGACCCGATCACGAACGGCTTGGAATCGACCCGGTTCCACAGAATTATGATTTCAGCAGTTGCCGAGTCGATTTTCACTTTGAAGTAAAGAGTCGAATCACCCCCAAACTGCGAGATAATGGAAACTGAGGAATCGACCAAAGTGGCTTCGTCGCTACCACCACCACCACCTTCCAAAACCCTAGCTTCAGAAACGGAGTCCAATCTTCAAGAAGAAGAAGAAGAAGGCGAAGTTGATCGAAACGGAGATTCGAAACCTACGTCGTTCGATCAGAAGGAGATCCTGAGAGCTCTGGAGGTGGTGGAGAGAGACTCGGTGGCGATCGCCCAGAGCTACACCTCTCTCTTCTCTTCCCTCCGCTTGGCTCTCTCTGAGGTCAGGCAGTTTCGCATTCGCATCTTCTTCAAGTTCTTGTTATTCGCAGAAATTGTTTAATTGTTTATGACATTTTTGGATCAAATTTGTGTAAATGCTAGTTTCGTATTTTCAGATTCTGAGTTCTTCAGATTTGGGTTGAGAATTGGAAATATGTATGAAGAAAAATAGAATGGGGGAACCTATGAAAGTGATTTTT
>BRYE01000014.1:5321155-5323655 GCA_030159115.1 Actinidia arguta var. hypoleuca | reverse complement strand
TCGGCGGGGATCCCAAGGGCACGTCAGAGTCAGAGAATAACTTGCATGTCGAAGTTTCCTTTGACACAAGTACGCCTGGATCTAGACATATATGACGTGATATGTTAGGTATAAGTCATGCCTTAAGGGAATGATTGAGTAAGCTGCCTAATCACTGACATGCTAGTTGGCGCGTCCAGATATACGCCTAGTTGCACTATAAAAGGCCAAGCCTTTTCCCTCTCAAACTCACACAAGCTATTCATTCCCTTCTTATTTCTATACACTTTTGATCACTAACTTGACCGTCAGAGAGCCGTTCCCAGAACAACTCCAATGATCCTTCTCATTGTTCTTGTTTCGCATGTCCGACAAGCAACCATTTGCTTCTATCATCCGCTAATAACCGCACTATGTGTCTATCTTCGATTTTCTTTCTCTACATCTACTATCCCAGAATTGGTTCCCTTTGTGAAAAATCGACCGTAGACATCTGGCAAAAACGATTGTATGGTATCCAGAAGCATGAATGGCGGCATAACCAATCGAGGAGTTCAAGGGGAGAACCCTCTCTTGCCTAGGACACTGGGTGAGAGGTGCACTAAACTACTGGCTGATTCTCATAGGGTGGGCAAGGGCCCCACAAGTACTAAATTGACACGATCAAGACATAAGGGATCAAAAATGGCACATATCACATACTTTAAGGAGTATAATCCAACATAAAATCATAGTTGCATATTTGACTACAATCCAATATATTTTTTTGTAACTAGAGTTTCTTAACTTATGCAAGGAATTCCTTGTTTGATATTGTCTTTCAAAACTGTTTTATATTTTAAAAAAATAAAAAATGAGAAAAACACAAAAGAATGCATTTGAAAAAAATGCATTACGTGTGTTCCTATTTTTTTTTTAAAAAAAGAAATCTTAAATACTCAATGCACAAATCTCCAACTTACGTCAAATCCTTGCACCAAATCCTTGCACCGATTAAACTATTTGAAATAATAATTAATTTATTTCTTTACTTCACGTGCTCAACTAACCAAAGTTTTTTTTGGTAAACCAATAATAATAATAATAATAATAATAATAGTTGATACTAGTCTTGGAGTCTTTGGTCAATGCCTTAAAAAAGGAGACTTGTACGTAGGGAGGGTAGTTTGACCCGATTATTCTGGGTCTCACCCCGTTCTGCTCTTAATAGGATGGGTTTTGAGGTCTTAATTAACGGGGGCAAAAAAAATTATAACCCGTTTAATAATCGGGACGGGTTCGGGTTTAGCTCACCCCACCCCGATTATCCCGATTATGTGTAAATAGTCAAAATTACTCTTATTTTTTAAAAATATACCGTAATATCCTTACTATATATAGATATATAAATATATATATATATATATATAATTAAAAAAATTAAACGGTGCAGGGCGGAGGGGTGGTGGTGATGGCGGGAGTGGAAAAAAAATTCCAAACTCGTCACGGGTTTGGAGAAGAATTTTCTTAATCAGGACGGAGGTGAGAGAGAGCGAACACGCCCCGTTGCCATCCCTATTTGTAGGTGAAATTGAGCTTTAATTATTATTTTTTATTTGGATTAAAATACGTTAAATATTTTAAAATATGTTAAAAATAATGTGCAAAAAAGTTCGCTAGTACAAACCCGTTCCTCTAATCACAGAAAATCGAAAAAGTTTCTGATAAAAAACAAATCACCAATGTACGTTACAAGACACTGAAATCGAGTTAGAAAAAGTTGAGAAAATTGATTTAAAGCAGAGAACCAAACCCCCCATTAGTTCACATTTAACTTATTTAGGTGATATTTGTTAATCTATTAATTTTTTTATTTTTTATTTATAAAAATAAAAATTTATTTGTATTTGTATTTATAATTATAAACAAAATAAAATTACTATCACTGTTTTTAAAAATAATAAAAATAACAAATATGTATTTTTATTTTGTTTATAAAATCACCATCTCTCCCCCCTCTCCCCCCCTCCCCACACACCTCCGTTGCCGCCTCTACCACCGTCGCTACCACTGCCATATTTTTAAAAAGATGAACACAAATATATTTTTAATTTCAAAAAAGATAAAAACAAACATATATTTAATTTCTGTGTTATAAAAAATTAATCAAACATAAAACAAACACTAAAAAGTGAAAAGTAACCCCTACTTATGGATATGAATCTTGTACTTTGTCAATTACTCCAATGTTCCAACTACATGTCTACTAAGCCAACAAGAAAACATATGGTAGATGACATAATAGGAAATATTATCCATTTCATGACCCATGGCTCCCTAAGAATAACATATGCTCTTAAATGCTCAAACTCAACTAGGTAACAAATACACATAAAAGAAAACCAAAAACCAAAACCAAAAACAAAAACAAAAACAAAAAAGCAAAATTAATCTTGTAACTTTTGTTTGTTGTTTTTTGTATTTTTCATCAAGTTTTTAAAGCATTTGGATGGAGGAACCGCATTAAAATTGATTGAAAACT
>BRYE01000014.1:5311155-5316155 GCA_030159115.1 Actinidia arguta var. hypoleuca | reverse complement strand
CAAGGGGAATTGGCCCACAATGTGTGTGCGCGTGGGCGGAGGTATTAAGGGACAAGTGGAATTATTTGACCTCACTGAAAAAAAAAATTACACTATAAATTTATAAAAAAATTATATTATCACCTCACTGGAAAAAAAATACATTATTTTTGACTTCACTAGAAAAAAAAATACATTACTTTTGATTACATTAAAAAAAATATACACTACTTTTAATTCCACTGAGCTGACAAGCCTGACATTCTTGCTCCGCCCATGTGTGTGTGTTATGGCCAAGCTTTTGCTTAGAGTACCCGAGTACCACGTACGCTGCTGGATTACCTAACAGTTTCCCCTATTTTTGTATGTTTAGAAGAGAGAATTCTTGAGGATTGACACGTGCACCCGTGATAGTTTTGAATGGTATCTCCACGTGGGGGTTTCCATGTCCAATTGAAAGTTCAACAAGCTAAGACACGGCTTAATGATTCAAATGCTCGCGAAATCTTTCGTTACCACGTTAATGACTCGGAAAGTGACTAGACGATGAGTTCCTCGACCGTATTGGGTAAGACATCAATAGTGGACCTACAAGACATTAAGGCCATGTTTGTTAACCGGGTAGAGGGAGGAGATTGGGATTAGTAGTCCGTGGGATCCCTAATTTTGTGTTTGGTTTTCTTCATAAATGGCCGGACTAATAGTCCGATGGTATTGTTAATACCCTAAATGATGGTATTATTAATATCACGGGGAACATGGTATTAATAATACCACCCTATTTCATGGGCCCAAATTGATAAAATTACCCTTGATATTTGTATATTTGTGTAATTAAAGGGTAAATATAAAATTTCATGAAAAAATTTCATGAATTTTTGGACACTATTACCAAATTATCCTTGATATTTAACAATCTCACTGTCTAATTCAGTGCAAATCAAACAAGAGGTTAGACTATCCCACCTCATTATTAATCCCTACTTATTATCAATCCCAATCCCAATCCCAATCCCACCTCATTACTAATCCTATCACATTTATCAAACGAGGCCTAATAATAAAAAATATTATTCGGAGTTGTTCCAAGGACGGTTCTCCAATAATCAAGTTAGTTATCAAAAAAAGAGAGAGATAGAGTAAAAACAAGGTTCTTGGCTCTTATTTGAAAGAGAGAGTAAGGAAAGAGAGAGTATCACTTACTTGTGAGAGATGATATGTCCTCTTTTATAGTGTAGGTGTGTGTGAAAATGCATTGACTATCATGTCAGCGAGTAGGTAGTTGACTCAATTATACTCCTTTAGGCGTGGTTGGTAGTTATCTCATCGCATATCGGAGTTTGGATCCAAACGTGCGGATGACGTAGGGAACTTGTCGTGTACGTTCCCTTCTGATTCTGAAGTATATGACCTTGGGTATTTCCGCCTTAACAAGTTCATCCGACGATAACGCTCATACCAACTAGACGAAAAATAAAATAAAATATTTTATCCTCCCAAAAAACAAACATTTTCACATCCATCTTAAGTACCTTTTAGATGCAAAATAGTCCACATATCAGGTCTAAAATAGTATCATTTGATAAAACGGCAAACTTCTTGTTGCTCGAATCAATACATCGATGGAACAGACTCACCAGGTCGAGCAACCACGCGAGTTGACAAAAGACCCTCCGTTACAAAAGGGAACCAGAAATGGGAAGACGATGATTGGAATCGCTTGACGGTAGACAGTAGACAAGCCCAAAATCGCAGTTAGGAAGACAAATAGAAATCTCCAAAACATATCTGAAATGCTCTACTTTCTTTCTGTTCTCCACGGACTCATGGTCACGTTTCCTTTTTTGTATTGTTAGATATTTACAGTTGGAACCATGCTTTGAAACAATCATTTTGAGTAAATTTAGAAAGATAATATAATATCTCATTAGGAATCAAATAATTTCATTTAAATGACAAGAAAAATGAACGAGTAACATCGAGCAGGTAATGCAAGATATGAATTACCGTGAAATAGTACATTTTTAGATTTGGTGATTTTGACCTAAACCCATGTTGAATTTTCATGGATTAGTTTCTCAGTTGAATATGACATATAAGAAGGTAAAGAAATAAATAAAAATAAAGGATGAAGGATAGAAAAGTAACGAAGCCAAGTGACTAAAGTATTGTGAGATTTCTATTTTGGCCCTCAAATAAATATTTTTTTCAAATTAAACCTTTTTAACGGAATATTACACATGGACACCACATGGAAATTCTGACACCTAATCAAACCCAAACCCAAACCCAAACCCAAACCCAAACCCAAAGAACCAAACCCCTTACCCTTCCCTTCCCTTTTTTTCTGTTTTGATGGCTTACCTTACCTTACTTAATCATAGCCCAATTTAAAAAAAAAAATCATAACCAAAACCATAACCTTAACTTAGACACCCACCATGGACATCCTATTTTGCAAGGATTTGTATGACCCTTTGAAGAATAAAAGAGATAACTTGCGGCGACGAAGGATGAAGAATGGAAGAAAATGAATAGGAAAATGATTGGGCTGATCAGACAGTGCATTGGACACAAGGTGTTCAATCATGCAGCACAGGAGACGAGTACTTGTGAGTTGTGGATCAAGTTGGAAGAGATGTACCAAGTGAAGACATCATAAAACAAAGCCTTATTGATTAGAAGGCTTGTGAATTTGAAACTTTAGAGAGGGACTACAGTGGAGGGACATACGAGCGAGTTTTAGAATTTGATCAAACAGTTGGCGAGTGTTGACCTACAGTTTGAGGATGAGATACAGACCCTACTACTTTTGAGTTCCTTGCTAGAGAGTTGGGAGACATTGGTGGTTTCTCTCAGTAATTCAGCACCAAATGGGAAGTTGACTATGAATATGGTCAATGATGCCCTATTAAATAAAGAGGCACATACAAGAGAGATGGGTACAACAGATCAGAGGCAGTCCATGCCCTAGTCTCACAGGAAAGCAGGAAAAGATGTTGAGGTCATCACAGAGGTACCGGTAGAGGACGACCGATGTCACAACCAAGAGGTTGCACTTTTAAGTGCTTTTATTGCGACCAAGAGGAGCATATCAAAAGAAATTACCCAAAGTATAATGCACAGTATCAGTCTTCAAAGATAGTAACAACAATGATGACTGAGGATGAGGGTGGTGCTCTCCTAGCAGCATCAATAAATGAAAAGTTAGATTAGATATTGAATTTATAAAATGCTTACCACTTGTGCAGAGATAAAAAGATGTTCTCTACATATGCAGCATGCGAGAGACTTACACGGATGGCGAACAACACAACGAACATAGTTGTTGGCAAATGAACAGTCCGGTTCTGCATGACTGACGGGAGGTCTCTGACATTGACCGTGGTAAGGCATGTTCCTAGTCTATGAAAATTTTTGATTTTCATTTGGATGCTAGATTTGAAGGGATACAACTTTGAAGCTAGTGGAAAAACTCTGAGAGTTTTCAAAAAAAATAAGGAGATACTGCGGGGAAGGAAGACTGAAAGCTATATTGAATGGAGGGTAGTGTCCGGACAGAGAGAGCTACTATCAGACATGGGTTCAGTGGTACTAGCAAGCAGAATGGACAAAGGAAACAACCGTTACATAAAGGCACGTAAAGCAAGTGCAGGGGTATTTGGAGGATTCAAAGTTGTACAAGAGTGCAGGGAGATGCTTTGAGATATGTGCGGAAGTCTAGCCAGACATGAGTGGTGCAATCAGTGCAGGATGTCTAGTTAGAAGATCAGAAGAAGGAGACAAAGTCGATTTTGAGAAATTGTACAGCGACGGGCGCAAAGCTGCAAAAATGGATCTCTTTCGCTATCGATTTGATTAGTGGTGGTGATCTCTCTAGTTGTGTGCACAAGGGAGGAGAGATGGAGCCATGACAACTTGTAAAGTGACGTACTTTATGGCGCACCCCAGTGAGGGGTGTAGGGCACCTTGGTGAGAAGGTGCAGACACTTCGGTGTGGAGGTGCATACACTTCGGTGGAAAGTGGAGTAGCCCATTAATGAGGGCAAAGAATTTTGGATGTTGTCTTGCACATCTTATGGGGGAGCTGGACCAAAAGTTGTTAGGATGGACAACTTGAAGATATTGGATTGCCCTCCAGTAGGCTGGAGGGGGAGATTGTTGAGTCCAGTCGACTTAGATGAGTTCGAGCCCATAGATTTAAACCCGAGCCCAATTGATTCACATGAAGTGTCTATGTAAGAATGAAACTCTCAAACTAGTTACCTATAACTCTTAGAATGCTTATCTCTTTAAGAGTTAATAAATTGCAAGATGTAGCAGCCACAAAAATGCCATCCATGGAAATATTTTAAGACAAGTCACCTTTTATATATATATATATATAGAGAGAGAGAGAGAGAGAGCACGGAGCAAATACAGATGTTGTGGAATGATGATTTTTATACTTCACTTTTCTAAAAATATAATTTTCATCGAGTAAGGTTTTTATTTTTGTATTTTTGTATTTTTGTATTTAGTTATTTCCCTATTTTACTAAATAAAGACAAAAAAATGTGTTTGAAAAAAAATAGTGTGGATGTCAGTACCCATATTAAAGCGTTTAATGATTTGGGATAGTTAAACTTAGGCAGCTTTGACTTTTAAATTTTTTCGTTTTTATAGAAAATTTATACTGTTTAATTAAAATTTTATAGTAATTGTTTTGTTCCTCTTGACAACATAAACTTAAAATTGTAAAATCTCTGATCTGAAGCTCATTTGTGAGTGAAATTTGATATTTTTTTTGTCTTTTAGATGATATTTTCAAATTTGATAAAAAGTTTTTCTTTTTTAGGCTCTTCTTATATATCAAGTAAAATAGTTTAAATATAAAATATTGACAAAACAATTAAAAAAATTCAAAAACTAAAAAATGATAGATTCACTATCTCACACTTGACCTAAATGTTTTGGTTGTGAGCCCAATGGGACCCACCTCAACCCACTAATACCATTCACATCTGCCTCATTAAATTTGA
>BRYE01000014.1:5273655-5276155 GCA_030159115.1 Actinidia arguta var. hypoleuca | reverse complement strand
GCCATGGAGATCAGGCAAGTCTGATGTGGGTTATGAAAGTTGTTGGCGGCGTAGGCTTCATAGAGGCGAGGTGGTTTTGGTCGGTTAAACAGGTGGAGAATTTATCCTTCATCAGTTGCTCCCCGACTCGATGTGGCGAGGTGGAACACTTGACACTATTGAGTTGTAAATTAAGGAATGCAGTTGGGTGTCATGGATGCCTAATTATGGCATGTCTTTATTTGATGACACGTGGATGACATCATTAATGGTGGGACAATATTTTGGCAGGAATAGCGGTTTCGACCTCAGCATTCGAAACGACGCGAGATCCTGACCGTTGAAGCAGGTAGATCTTAGCCATCGGCCTCTCTTACAAATAGGGTTCCTCTACTGCTTTTCACTCTTCTTGCTTGCGCTGTCGAACTGCTGCCCATGTTTTGGCATTTACCTTGCCCTTTATCACCTCGAGATCATCACACCTCACCCTCAGTTCAGTAAGTACCAAACATGTGACCTGTTTTTTTGATTTTGTTAGTTTTTAGTTTATGTTCGGTAGTACCGACGCATAAAACTTAGAGGATTCACTTCCTTCTTGGATATCCGAGAATCTCGCTGTAATCTCCTCGCATGGCTCTCTATTCTCCATCTATAAAAAGGCTGATCCCCCATCATAAAGAGGTATGACTTAACCCTTACTACTCACTTTGAGAGCTCTGGTGTTTTGTTTTGTCTAGTTTATTCGCCTTGATCTAATCTCCACGCCGGAGGGGGTTTGAGCAGCCTCATCCCATCCGGTCAAGTTCGTTCCCTTGCGCAGGTCGCCCGAGCCATTGCCAAGGTCAAGTACCGAGGTCATGCGCAATTCTGACTGTTGATTGCTCGCCCCCATATTTCTACCACAACAATTTGCATCGTGAGAGATTGCAAAATGTTAAAATCACTTATCTGGGTACATACACTAGTCAATAATGCGGTATCTTGAAGAAAGTTTCATTGGTTTTCTCTGCTTATCAATCAGGTATGCACTGTCTCACCTCATACTAAATAGATATAATTGGGGAAAGTTCACTCGATACTTCACTATTTAGAGATAAAGATGCTTTGACTCTGGTACAAAAAATGGATTTACCGGTTTTTCTTTATCGATTGCTTAGTAGGAAGAATTTCAGAGCCCTTTATCTTTCTTTCTGTTTAAGATTATGCATGAGAATGAAATAATGTCAATTTCAATTCTTATTATCCTGCCATCCGATGCTCTCTTCATTGATAGCTGTATGTGTTTGTTAGCTATTATCAGAAACCTGAGCCTCCGTCCTCCTTCAATGACTGAATTTGTTAAGATTTGGTTAGAAAAGCAATTATGGGCCATTTTATACGCAATGTGAATGATTCCTTGGTCACTTGGACTCTTTATAATAAGTGTACCCATACACGGGACGTGTGACATGTAGAGGGGGATGTAGAGGAGGAGGATGGGATGTTTCGATAGTTCTCATTGGACAATATTTATATAATTGCATCATCATATGTATAGTTTGTTGCATAACTACCATAAAATGAGTAATTGCCTTTTTCCGAAACTATATGTTATGTAAATACCATGTTCAAATAGATTAAATAACAAAAAAAAAAATGATATTTTTTGGTGCCAAGTTTCCGCGAGGGTTGATTGCAGAGTCTCGGCATGAGTTGCGGGTTAGTGCGATTTTTTAATGCCATGTGGGTTTTGAGTGCGGGTTTTTTAATACCCGCCCCAACCCCTCCATAGCGGAATGGGACAATCAATTCCTCACCTTTTCAATCACAAAAGCATTTCTCTAAAAAAATGCTAACTATTACCCGATAAGCAATGGTTAATGGTCAAAAAGTATATAAATAACTGAAAAATTGTATTACGTAAAAATTGTGCATTAATTACCGCTCACAGGGTGGTTTTGTTGGGTAAAAATATATGGCAAATACAGAAATTCAAAAAATAATTTTCATTAATAAAAATAAATTATTGTAAACTGAATTTACAGTAAATAAAAATAATTGACAAAATTGAAATTACAAAAATATAAATACAGAAACTGAAATAAGAGATGCAAGCAAAATTGGCCAAGTCCTGTAATCGCAATCTATTTAAGAAAGATTCACCGCCTACCGAGGGTGTTGTAAAGTTTTATCGACGTCTTCTTCTCAGGATGAAATGGCTAAACTACTAACGTAGGAACGCAACCTTGACGAACTTATTGCGACTGTCTCTCTCTCTAAAAATCAAAAAGTTTATGCTTTCTTGTTGTTGGTGGTGTTATTTTTTTTTTCAATGCAAAGCTTCATAATTGATAGGAAAATAAATGTTTCTTCCATCCTTGTAACTCCCAGCCATAAACTCCTATTATGAAGGTGGTTATGACTGTTATCGTAACAGCCATTAGAGATTATTTATGGCTCTAAATAATGTCATTAGAACTGTAAAATACTGTTATTAATGACTAAAAATTACAATCATTTGACCTTTCATTCACATCATAAA
>BRYE01000014.1:5238655-5241155 GCA_030159115.1 Actinidia arguta var. hypoleuca | reverse complement strand
TACTAAAGACCAAAGCCATGTTCGGAAGGTGTGCAAAATTTGGACACTTCGGGCAAAGGTTCGTATATTTGGATGTGCAATACTAAAGTTAAAAGCAACGTTCGGGAGGTGTGCAAAATTCAGAGACTTCGGACAAATGATTTAGTCTCGTATGTTTGGATGTGCAATACTAAAGACATAAGCCAAGTCCGTGCACAATGCATGATCTAAGCTTGTGAGAAATGTGCATTCAAAGATTGTGCGTGTAGAAGTAGTGAATAACTAAATATAAAATCACCTTATAAACCTATGGGATTCAATCTTATGTGTAGAAGTAGTGAATAACTAAATACAAAATCACTTAAAAAAATTACGGGATCCAATCTTGTGAGAAAAGTACATTTGAAAGATGTGTATATAGAAACAGTGAATACTAAATACAGAGTTAAACGTTTAGGAAAATTAACTGTATTTGAATAAAAAAATTGAAGAGAAAAAAAAGAGGAGAATTCATTATGCCACCATGTCATTGATGATGTTAAGAATAACCACTAGGTCATCAGTGATGATAGGGTTATAATTATATATAGCATTTATTTGTTTGATTCCCATTTTTGCCTTTCCCTCTAAGAAATAATGAAAACGTTGAAATCAAGCATTGCTGTCATGGCCCCCATATGGGCCCAAACCACAAACCATATCCATCAGTTCATTGAAGCCCATTTTTTGAGTTCAATTTTCTTTGATTTAGTTGACAAGGGAAGATTATTAGTCTCACTTGTGGTCGTGGTTGGTTGAAATTTGTGGTTGTGGTTGGTTGAAATAGCGTAGTTCATTAAAAAAGAATTTTCAGATTCTAATTTTCATAACTCGCTTTATAAGTGAGTATTATCTTTAATTGCAACGAATTGAAATAGTGGAGTCTACTATTATAAATAATTATTACTCTCACTTGTTATTGGTTATAATAGTGAGCCTTATAACTAAGTGAGTGCACTAAATGTTAAAACTTGCTTATGCAAAAGGAGAAGTCGAAAAGAATCAAGATATGAGTGTGTTTGCCATAACTTTTTTGTTATAATTTTTTCTTCTAAAAAATTAACTTCATTTAATACTTTGGCATAATTTCCAAACAAAACCTACAATAAACAACTCTGACAAGAAAAATGCTATTAAAACAAACATTTATACACATAAATATATACATCTCTCACAAAGGGTTATATGAAGTTATGAACCCATCTAACATGTATGTGGCTTGCGATAGAACTTGTACACTTGTGTATCAAAGTCATAACTTCTGTGGGACTTTGCCGCCTACCCCTTCAACAAGAAGCATAGTTTTTTTCCAATTTTACTTTATTATTTTTTTAAAAAAAATTACACTCACCTTCCCCGAGTGTTTTAATAATAATAGAGATTTCCTCTTAGTTTCTGAAATAACTGTGATCTCCTCTTAGCCTAACACCGTTAATGAAACTTCATTATTTACTGGAGTTCAAGGTAGAAATAACGAGTGGGAAGTGAGAGAAGAGTGGTGGTGCATAGTTTGTTATGGTGGACATTGAAGAAAGGGGTTGATGATGAAGGTTACGGTGGGTGATACATGGGAAGAGGAGGTTAGGATTTATGTTTTTTTTTTTTGTTCTACTTTATAATATGAAAAATAATGGTTTTAAAGTCTGCATAAAAAAGAAAAAAATAAGGGTAAACTCGGAATTATGAAAGTTTCAGTTGCTTATGTCAGCATATTCCGTCCTCAACACTGACGGAAAGTTAAGGGGTGGGTGAAACTGGTATTGATAATCAAACCTGGAGGGATGTTATTATCATTTTTAAAAAATAAAGGAAAGTATCTGTTATTATTAGAAAGATCAAGGGAGATCGGTGTAATTTACCCTTTTTTTTTTGTTGGGTCTTAGGAACAGAGGTCCAAATCATCTTTACGTAGTCCCTATATATAGATATTTAGTACATAAGCATATACTACAATGCTACATTGGTTTTGTAAGAAGAAACACCTTGGGAATTTTTGGGGGTTTTCGGGGATCAAATCAGTGCAAGATGTGGATTTTTGGAAGGAAAAGTCCATCTGGGTTCTCATCCTGTTCTACAGCTGAGCAAGTTACCCAAGGAATTGATGCAAGTGGCCTAACTGCCATAGTTACAGGTCTCTCTCTCTCTCTCTCTCTCTCATGTGCACATGTTTTGTTATTTGCCTTAATTCTTCATCATAAGCAGCCATAAGTGCTGCTGTTATTTTCCCAATAATCAACCTCCATAAGCGGAGTTTAATGGCTGAATTAAGTTACGAGTTTAGTGCAGAATTTCTGCAATCTTATTTCCCTCTATATATGTTGATCCTCATGTGTTGAGAAAAACACATAAGATAAAGATTATAGCTGAAATAAAATTCCGAGTCTTTTCCTTTGAGAGAGAGAGACAAGCACTCCGTCTTTTCGCCAAAGCTGCTACGATGGTGTTTTTGTAATTCACGGTTCAGTCATTTTATCTTGGGAGA
>BRYE01000014.1:5213655-5221155 GCA_030159115.1 Actinidia arguta var. hypoleuca | reverse complement strand
TTGCCTTTGATAGAATTTGCAAGGAAGAGATAGAGAAGAAAAGAGATGGCTAGGGTTTGAATTAACAAAGCTTATGAGAATATTACAAAAGTAAGCCTTAAATAGGCAAGGAAATAAAAGGAATAAAAAGCTAGCCTAAAATAACACAAAAATAATAAAAGACATAAATAATAATAATATTATTTCCTAACATCCCCCCTCAAACTCATGATCCAGCAGCGCGCAGCATCGAGAGTTTGCCAACAAAGAAGCGAAATCGCTGCACCGTTTGGGATTTCGTAAAAAAATCCGCCAACTGGAGAGAAGACGTGACAAAAGGCAGGGAAATCGTGCCGCGATCAAGTTGTTGACGAGTAGTATGGCAATCGATCTCAATATGCTTTGTCCGCTCATGAAAAACTGAGTTATGAGCAATCTGAATAGCAATTTTATTATCACAATAAAGAGGGGTCGGTCCAGAGAATGTGACACCCATATCCGCTAGCAACCAACGCAGCCAAACAATCTCATTGGTGGTGGAGGCCATAGCACGATACTCTGCTTCAGTGGAAGAATGAGAGACAACTTGTTGTTTTTTGCTCTTCCAAGAAATAAGAGAATCACCCAAGAATACACAAAAGCCTGTAATAGACTTGCGGTCAGATGAATCACCGGCCCAATCAGCATCTAAATAAGCAGAAAGCTCCAAGGAAGACGTCGAAGGGAACAAAAGACTCTGGCAAATAGTCCCACGAAGATACCGCAAAATGCGAACAACAACAGCCCAATGAACTGTTGTAGGAGCAGTAACAAACTGACTAACAATATGGACCGCATGTGCAATATCAGGACGAGTGATAGTGAGGTAGACAAGGCTCCCAACTATAGTCCGATACAAGATAGGGTCAGGTAAGAGAGTGTCGTCAATAGGAGCATAACGAGCATTTAGCTCAAAAGGAGTATCAACTGTCCTGGTGTCCGAGAGACGAGCTCGCTGAAGAATATCTGCAGTGTATTTGGATTGGGACAATAAATAACCCTTAGGCGAGAAGGCAACTTCGATGCCCAAGAAATAGCGAAGAGACCCCAAGTCCTTCATATCAAACTGACGAGCCAACTCAATCTTCAAAGCAGCAATCCCATTATATCAAGTGTAATCATCAATGAAAGATACATAATATCGGGACCCTCCTTTATTGACAACAGGGACAGGTCCCCACACATCAGAATGAATTAACTGAAAAGGTGCAGTAGAAGAAGATATACTGGAATTAAAAGGTAAAGCGGTAAATTTTGCAAGTTTACAACCACTACAATCGAAAATATCATAAGCATGCAAATTTCCCAAACAACCCTTAGAAGCTAAAAATTTTAAACGAGGGGCTGAAACATGACCAAGTCTAGAATGCCAGAAGTAAAAACTAGAAGAATCTTTATTAAGACAAAAAGAGGACAAATCAGGAGTGGAAGCAGCAACAACGGGCACTTTCACCTCATCCAAGACATATAATTCCCCCTTCATATGGCCTGTCCCAATAAGCTTCTTGGATTGTGGATCTTGCACAAAACAAGAGGTGGAAGAAAAGTGAACAGAAAATCCAGAATTACACAACTGACCAACTGAAGCAAGATTCATTTTAAGAGATGGAATACAATAAACATCAGAAATAGACAATGTAGGCGTGCAAACAGAACCAATAAAAGACAAAGGCATAGGAGATCCATCAGCTATAATAACAGAAACAGGAGAAGAAGATTGAATGGTAGAACTAAACACAGAAGAATCTGGTGACATATGGTTAGAGGCACCAGAATCTAAAATCCACAGAGATGCAGTTATACCTGAGGGACCCGATGAGGATAGACCTATAGAAGAGGTAGTAGACATGGCATATGGTGGTTGGTGTGACTGAGCCTGAGTAGAGAGGAACTTCTGAAACTGATCTGCAAAAGCAATCATATTGGGATTTAGCGGCAATGCAACCTCTAGAACAAGAGCTGCAGTATTCGAGTGTTGTGCAGGCTTATGGTTGCGTTGCTGCTGAAATGATACAGGGGACTGATTTAACAACTTAGGGCACTGAGCTTTCCAATGACCTTTTTGCTTGCAAAAGTTGCACTCATCACTGTTTGTACGCTTCTGGAAAGAACGATTCTGATTCTGATTGCTAGAATATGATCTTGAAGGGACAGCCAAAACAGAATGATTAGGAACAACAAGAATTCCCTTTCCAGCCAAGGTCTTGAGATGAGTTTCTTCAGCCAACAACTCACTAACCACATCATCAACAGGCGGATGTGGGTTTCGATGCAGGATATTACCACGAATACCCTCAAAGTCAGATCGAAGAGCCATCAAAAATTGAACAAGCCGCTGCTCTTCTCGATGAAGAATATAATCAGAATTACTCTACAGAGATAGAGGCTCTGTGAGAGCAAGCTGGTCCCATAGACCAGTAAGAGTCGTGTAAAACTCTTGCACAGTCATATCCTGCTGCTGCACTGCACGAATATCAGATTCCAATTGATACCTCTGGGCAAAATTGGAGTGCGTGTATAACTTAGCCAAGTGATCCCAAACCTGCTTGGCTGTGTCATACTTGGCCAACTGCATACCAATAGAGTGCTCAACAGAGTTATTTATCCAAGTAATGATTTTTGAATTGTTGGCCTCCCGAGTATCCAACAGATATGCATAATCCTTAACTTTGTCATCCGTTGGCTTGATCGAAACCCCGCTGACATAGTGCCATAACTTCTTGCCCTTCAAAAAATTCTTCATAACGTAACACCAGTAGGAATAGTTCTTGCCATTCAATCGAACACTGATCGATTGCAGAGAGTCATCTCTTTCACCAGCCATTGCAAATAGATCCGATTATTGAACCAATAGACTAAAACGAAATCGAAAATGAATCAACTAGGTCAGATCTGAACTGACTACAAACCAACAATCGCGAATCAAACTCAAAAAAAAAAAAAAAGAGACAGCTTGGGTTTGTATTAACAAAGCTTATGAGAATATTACAAAAGTAAGCCTTATATAGGCAAGGAAATAAAAGGAATAAAAAGCTAGCCTAAAATAACACAAAAATAATAAAAGACATAAATAATAATAATATTATTTCCTAACAGCCTTAACCTTTGCTTTCTTCTTCTTCTTCTTCTTCTTCTTCTTCATGATAATACATTGGGCAAAGTGTGACATGGTATGTTGAGCTACTTCTTTATGTTTGACCAGGAAGAAGGTGTGGAGATAACTGCTAATTCACTTCACCCGGGAGCCATTGCCACCAATATTCTACGTCACTACAGCTTTATAAGTGGTAAACCTCTGAACCTTTGAACTTTATATAGCCATGTCCTTAACACGTATTTGTGCATATACAGATTTTATTGGTTTGTTGTGTTTCAATTCCATAAAAAGCATCCACACAAAATGTTGGTAATTCAGTTTTCTGTGTTTCAGATTGTTTTAGTAATTTAGTCTCTTTCCGGTCCAGAATGGAATTTGCTCATGAATTATGGTTACAAACCTGCTTGAATTAGATAGGTCATTTTCAAGATAAACCATGGATGGTTCAAAGTTCGCTCATAAGTTTCATCATGTACTAAGTCTATTTATAGTTTATCGAACTATATTATTGCTTCCGTTACTGTCTGGTGCAGGCTTGTTGAATCTGGTTGGTAAATATCTGCTGAAAAATGTTCCACAGGTTTGTTCTTTGTTTCCAATTTCTTGAGAACTACAAATCAAGCATTTGAATGTTTGAGATGTTTACCTTTTTGTTTAGGTATTTCTATGACAGTTTGCTAATTATTTTTGTTCACCGTGGTTATAGGGAGCTGCGACCACATGCTACGTGGCATTGCATCCACAAGTGAAGGGGGTGAGCGGTGAGTATTTTTCAGACAGTAACATAGCAAAACCAAGCCCTTTGTCCAAAGATGCAGAATTAGCGAAGAAACTTTGGGATTTCAGCATGACCTTGACGGATCCCAAGTGATGCCTCTGTCGTATCAACTTGTTCCGAATTCGAAGTTTATGAACCACGCGTGTGTGTGTGACAAGCTTTAATAACTGGAAATTTGTAGTATTTAATCTTGTCAACTTGAATAAAACACATCATATATTCAAGTTCTGAGGTCATTACTCGGTTATATGATTTAAGTTCAGTAATCTTCCATCATTGTCAACTCCACATGAAAGTGTTGGCTGAAAGCATAAGTT
This sequence comes from Actinidia arguta var. hypoleuca, assembly GCA_030159115.1. Taxonomy (NCBI): domain Eukaryota; kingdom Viridiplantae; phylum Streptophyta; class Magnoliopsida; order Ericales; family Actinidiaceae; genus Actinidia; species Actinidia arguta. The sequence continues at coordinate 5,216,945 of BRYE01000014.1, read as the reverse complement.
TAGTCTCTTGGGGTATGTTTGGATTAAGCATTTGGTGGAGAAGGAAAAGCAAAAGGAAATATCAATGGATCCAACGATTCAAATTACTTCTCATTTCCGTTTTCCCCCTAAATCCTTGATCCAAATATAAACTTATTGAATATTTGTACACTTTTCACATGACTTAGAATGGGTCTGTCCAAGGTTGCAGCATTTTGACAAAATTGTGTCCAAAAGCTGAGCGAGCAGCTGTTGGACGGTGTAAAGGATTGCGCTGTAAATCTCACAAAGTCCTTCCAATCTTAAACATAGCAGCAACCTTTTAAAACACCATGGGAAATAACACAAGAGACAAAATCCAGCAACCGCGTATTGTTTAGCATGAAAGAGCTCTCTGTAAGAGAAACAGTCAGCTTTATGAGACTCAACATTGCTTATGTGCATTAACAGATCATAATTCTTTGATTTTTATACAGATCCATTAACCCCTTCATACTGGTTTCCCTGTAGCCATGTCCAAAACTGTGCACCCAAGGCTCAATAGATCCACAGCAAGATGGAAACCGTTTGAATTCTGTATAACCTGAACAAGCAATGCAATTGAGAAATATTACTTGAAAACTTCTTGAGAACACCAAGACAAGTGATGACTCTTAAACTATGCTGAGAACACCTCGGGTGCTATCCAGTAAGGACTTCCCTTGAGTGATCATGCACAGGACTGCCCGGTAATCTGCAAACTAGTTTCGTTAAATTAGAGAAAAACCATGCACATACATCAACCCCTAGACCATTAGTTAATTAATAACAAACAATTCATAAACAATATGAAATCTGTTGTAATGCCCAATCATTCAATCAGAATTGACAAAGCCAAGAGAAGTCAACAGTGACAGTTTCCAGCAACTGTAAGGAATGCAATGTTAATTTGAACATCGATTCTTGCTTGTTTTCGCAAGGACTGATAACAAGAAGGCTGTGGTGATTGCCTGGTCGTGCCAAGACTGGTTTTAGTCGAATGAGTGTAACGCTCCCAAATCTGACTTCTTCAAGCTGTGCGTCCGCGCTCCCAAATAGCAACATGTGGAAGACAAAAAATGACAACCATCAGAAAAGAGGACAAAAATGGAATATATGCTACACTAGTAAAAACCAGTATAGCATCAACTCACCAGTAAGTACATTTGAAAGGACAAAGTGTCTTCACTCCCAGAAGTGAATTCTTTATCGTAAGTGTACGGGTCACGAAGTAGTAATAAACTCGAAATACGAGTATCGATCCCACAAGGAGCAATGCCAAGGTGAACGCAAAATAACTAAAAACACTACGATGCAATTCTAAAGTAATTCTAGCTTATGCTTCAAAAAGAGAAAATAAAAATTATGTATTTTGGTGTTTGATTGATTTAAAGTAAATTACGAAAGTAATTAAAAACTGATTTAAAATTTAATATTAAAAATGACTCAAAATCAATTGATTCAACCAATCGAGTTTCTCGGAATTCCAATGGAGGTTTCGTATAACTTAAATCCTTCGACTACGTCATGAGTCTCGGATTCGGAAGATTTAGATTTTAAAAACACTTGTTCTTACAATCTTCAATTTCTAAAATAAATCTGATTATTTTAATCATGGTCGTGCATCATTGATTCGCGCAACACATATACTGAACCCAACTCACGCATAAACGTTACAAGGCAGCGTATATACTGAATCAGCAATTCATGCATATGCGTTACCGAACATAATAAGACGCTCAAGTTTTCGAAAGTATTTAAAACAAAGAAGAAGAAGAATGAAAATCAGAAAGATCTAACGGTGAATAGTATTTTACCTGCATTGTTCATCCTCGATCCCCAATCAATATTCACAATCGATCCCGAGTTGGAAAAATTAGCTATGCATGGTTATGGAAAATAAATAATTAAATATGAAAAATATTCTGAAATATGAACATTGATATGAATATTTAAAAATTAAAGAACGTAAATTAATGATAGAAAAATTATAAAACAATGTGCGTAATTGAATAAAATCAGAAATTTAATTGATGAAACGTAAATTAAATGTAATCAATTACAAGACTATTGAAAACTATACAAACTAATCTAGAAAACTGTTAAAAAAACCTAAAAAATAATATATCCCGTTCATAATACCGTAAGGAAGTATATATATGCTACACAATTTGAGTCCTAGCGGGATTAAAATTCTTGTCCAATTTTCTTCTTAGAGTTCGAACCCTCAAAATACCTTGTCGACTAGAGTTCGAACCCTAAGACAAAACTTTTATCCGTCTATTTTAGCTCGATTTTGACCACTTTATAGATCGATTCAACCAATTATTATTAGAGACAAAGTTATAGACCTTGAAGTCTTCTTTTCAACTCATCAAAAATCAGCTCAATCGGACATCAGAATAAAAAGTTATGATCAAAATACCGGGATAAGTTTTTCAGAAAAATCTTCTAGAGTTCGAACGCTAATTTCTTTGTATTTTTGGAGTTCGAAAGCCAAGAACAATTTCTTAATTTTTCTTCTTAGAGTTGGAACTTTAGTTCATGCCTATTTTTGGAGTTCAAACTCTAAAGCCTGTGGCAAATTCTCAGTCTTCTGTGAGTTCAAACGCTGAACAGAGGGTTCGAATCCTAAGACAAAATTCAAATTTTCAATCCTCTGTGCATTCGAACAGTGCACAGAGACATTCGAACTCTAAGACAAAAATCTTGTTTTCTTCCATTTTTGAAGCCATCATTCGAACTCTCCAAATTCTTTATTTTTTGTCGTTCAAATGCTGTATATTTTGAGCCATCTTCGACTTTTTCTTTTTTTTTTCTTCTCAGTTTATTTTGAAGCTCTTAGAGTCCATATCTCGCAACGCTCGTTACACGTGAATTTGCATAATTTTGTGAGATCTTTCCAACGGCGTATCTTTCATTCTATTTTGAGTTAAGAGTGAAAACTTCGATAATTCCAGATATAAATCCCGGCAATGGTCCTCAGTATATGCGTCTGCACTCCGAATCACTTTTATGGCTTCAAATTATTCTCTTTATCAATATTTTATCTGCAATGAACTCAAACATGACTTTAAATACGAAATACGATAAAAAGACATAATTAACCTAATCTAGGACCAACTTAGGTTAGTTTATCGGCGTTTGAACTACAATTATGTAGTCCAACAAGTTTAAACAAGGACAAGCACTGCAATGCCCGCTGACATGAGCGATCCAAGCGTGAGGCTTGGTTAAGTTCCTGAAAGTACTAGGTAATCCTGTTCTGTTAAAGCCATCGATGGTGATAAAAT
>BRYE01000014.1:5176155-5181155 GCA_030159115.1 Actinidia arguta var. hypoleuca | reverse complement strand
ATATCACCCATTTTAATATCATTTCCAAATGAGTGATGGATGTTTCGAGAATTAATATCTCTAGTTTAATTAGCTTGATGCTATATTTTTCTTTATCATATTTTGCAACATAATTTAGTCATCTACGAGATAAATATAGAAAGAAATTTAGATACAATGAGAAGAGTGAAGGAGATGAGGGATCAATTTAAGATAAATACAAGATTTATGGAATACGATTGGGATAATAACAACTAAATTGCCCCCTCAAAATAATCTAAACTAATTTCTGACAATAAATTTAAAAGGGGAAGGTTTAAAAGATAGTGTGGGAAAAAAATTTAGGAAACTTATAGTATACAATATACAATATTATTGAAAAGATTTTATTAGAGAAACTAATGGAAAAAGGTTTTATTTTTTTTAGAAAATAAGAAGTCTTGGAAGTTGGAATGCATTTGATTATTTGATATATATATACATATATATATATATATAAAAAGAAGTATTTTCATTTACGTGAGGAAAAAATCTCTCAAATCGTAACTTTTATATGTTCGGTAGGTTTTCAACTTAGAAATAAAGACTATACTATACGTTCAATAAGAGATTTATTTTTGTTAAGATAATTTTTATTTTTGTTTTGAAAAGTAAGATAATTGTTTCCAGAAATAAACTGCTTATTATTTTATGTTTTTATGTGCAAATTATATATAAAAAAAATTATCTTGATAATTTTAGTTACATTAAATTACTAACTCCCTTTTTATAAGACTTTCAAAATTGAAGATGAATATTGTATAATTGTGTCCATCCCAATAGGCTGATAATGACTTTTATTTAATTTTCATTGAGAAAAAAATATAAAAAAATACAATATATAGAAAAATGTAATATATTTGAAGATTCTTTTGGCCTTTAGTGTTTTTTTTTGTAATTAAAATAAAAATAATAATTTATTACATTTTTAAGTAAGTATTTAAAAACTACAAACAACTAAATTAGTCCAAACCAGACCGAATTAAGCACTTTTGATAATCCAAGTAAGTATTTTGTTTATTTTGCAAGGTAAGATTTTAGTGATAATACATGTATGCTTTCTAGCCGCAACTTCAGTCACACTTCTCTTACGAGAGGTGAATCCCGCAACATATAAATTCTACTGTGGAAATTTGTGAGATAAGTGTAGCGGAAATTGGGTTTAAAATTTGCATACTTTTTTTTTTATAGAATTTTCACAAAGAAGTTTTTATTGGAACCAAAGCCAAAAAGCACTTTGTAGCTAGCTAGGTGCATGCGGGTTAATGTAATAGTTTATCTGGTTTGTTACCTTGGTCCTATGAAAAGCCCAAAAAGAGAAAAATAAGCAGGTCCCTGAATATGGGGCTCATTATGAGTAAATGGAAACTGTGCACAAGGGACCTTCAAATGCACTCTTTCCCGAGGGTTGGGTTGGGTTGTTCTCATATACAAGTGACCTTCAAATGCATATTTTTCAGTAGGGGTTGCAACGGGACAGGTTTGTCCTAACCCGTTCCCATCCTAATTAAAAAAATTCTTTCTTATCCCGTCCCAAAACTGTGATGGGTTGGGGCTCAAAACCTTATTCCATTTACAAATCAACCTCCCGCCCCTAAACCCGAATCCACCCCGAGGTACATTTTTTCCCCCATGACCCGCCCCACCCTCGTTTATATAGACCCCAAACCCACCTTATTAGGGGAGGGGAGGGGATCTGATTTTTTTGGTCAAATTGTCATCCCTACTTATCAGATGGGTTCCAGTGCATGTATTTGCTCACATACATAAAAAATTAAGGCGCAGAACTGTTAGGACCATGGAGAGTGCTACATGAACAGTGAGACGAGTTTTAGTATTTTTATAATTTTATGTTTGTATGCTTAGTTTGGAGAGCTTTAGAAATCTTAATTTATTGGTTAAAAAAGTGAGTAATTTAGGAATACAAAAAATATGTGATGGAGCTTCAGAAAGTAGGATACACCAAACTGATTGTTTTCTTTATATGTAGTGTCGGTCTCTAGCTTATAGCACATGCAATGCGTGTGCGAGTGACGAAAAGTTTTTTAGAAAAGAAAAATAGGGAATTTGGAGGTGCATTAATTATTAGGATTAGAGAACAGGAAAGTGGGATTTTTTCACCAAAGGTGAGATCTGTTTTATTAATTTTACGATTTTATCTTTTGTAACAGTATTTAAAGTGTTGAGAAACATTGTTGTTGGTCGACCATGACGGTAATTTAGTAATAAAAAAACATAATTAAACTTTAATAATAAGTCTACATCAAACTGGGTGTTTCCTTATATGTAATATCGAATATAGATCGATGCATATATATACACATATATGTGTATTATGAAAACAAAAATGGTTAGGTGCACAATTTTTTATTGCAACTTTGAACACAACCATCATAAAAAGTTGATCAAACAATAAGCCACGTATGATATGGACATGATCAAAGTTGTGTCTGAAAGTTATGTAAATCAATATTATTGTTTTGGAAATACAGACCATTTCTGAGTCTTAAAACACGAAAAACTACATTCCACGTATGGTTTCCATGTTGGCTTGCACCCCAACATGTATTCTATTAGATTTTGAAAATTTTGGCAACAAAAAATCCAAAACTTTGTGGATGAAAGTGGACAAGTCTCTTTTAAGTAAAACTTAGGATGCTAATAAATCCTTCTTCCAAGGACCCACTTTAGATGCAAGATAAGGAACAACATGTGCAATTGTTGTGGGTCAAGCAAGAAAAAAGATTCTAAAATCTCAATAATATTTTCTCTCTTGGAGAGATACCAAGAACACAAAATAAAAAAATAGAAAGAAGTTTCTTCAGTTTGGGATAAATTACATTTTTTTTGAATTACTATTGTTTTTCAGTATTTTTTTTCCCATCATATAGTAAAAAAAATTTACTTTTTAAAGTTTTGTCTAAATTAGAATATTCAAAAAAAACATCAATCCAAATTAAAGGATTTTTTTGCCAAAATAAAAAAAGTATTTTTCTAATAAAAAAGACAAGTTTATGTCTAACTCAACAAAGAAAGTTCTGTGAAGAAAACTAAAAAAAATGAGAAATTCTATCGCTCATGTAACTAAGTACATCTGAATAATAATGGAGAGAGAGGGGAAAGGGTCAGTAGACGAGAAATTGGTTTTGGATTCGAAGCCCTTGTAGTATTATTTTGAGGAGGAGCAAGTACAGAGTGGCCTTGGCCGTTAGGGAGACAACCGCGGCGACACCAGGGAAAAGTTGAAAACAAAAAATAGACGATCATCATTTCAAATGAAATGTTATGGGACCCACAACTCAAAGTTTGAAAACAAAACATAAGGGCAGTTTAGATATTCAGATAAACTGTGCGTGGCTCCATTAAATATGTCCGTGGCATTATAAGCTCCCTATATAAAAGTTAGAAGATGAGTAGAATTAAGGGATAGGCCCTGTTTGGTGATTGACTGAGATGATTTCTCAGATTTTAGGCCTAAAATTCCGAAAAGCTAGAAGCTTTAGCGTCCAACTTTTAGACAAGTGAAAATAAATAAAAATATTAATTTATTTCGGCAACCAAAAACATTGGAAAATCAACTTAAAAAACATGTTTGTTGCAGTTTATTAACTGTAATTTATATTTTTTTTATCTCAAAAATTGTGTTAGACTGATTGTCATAATTTTTACTTCTTTTTATGGGTTAAAAACACCTTAAAAAGTTAATAAAATAATTATTAAAAGTTTTATTTTGAAATTTTTTAATTTCTACTTTTGAAGAAATAATTTTAGTATAAGTTGAACACCCTCTAAGTACATGAACTAAATGAGTATTTGGTGTCATTAAACTTGTATTAAAAATTAGTCCCGGACCATTTTAAAGTTATTTCTTGCTTGTAGCAAAAGCTGTGATAAATTAATACTTTAGCAAATCTTTCAAAACAAAACAAAATATAAACTGCAACAAACACACATAAATATTCAATCCCGAGTAGTCCAATCAAAGCATCATACCGTGATATAAAAAAAAATGCTATACAAACTCGCTAAATTTACTAACTTTTTTTACCAAGTGTTGTGGCATGCATAAATGAAGTTTTGGAATTTGAAACAGAGCTTACTCCTGTAATATAATAAGTGTCATGTCAGTTAATAAAAAAAATTATAAAAATTATTTATTTGAATAACATTACTATGTAAACAAATAAAAAGGGAAAATGAAGAAGTACTATTCAATGCTCAAGATGAGTGAAAGTAATGATAACTGTAATTCTTCATGTATGATGGCCCATTTGTAGTAGGTTTATAAGCAGTAAAAACTGTAAAAAAAACATTGGTACTATATACTCTGTGGCCTTATATGTTGCTGTTATTATATGTGTTTTATTTCAGTTTAAATTATATGTCATGATCATTTTTTAAGTTGTATGACTTAATGAGTAGATTATTCAACTAAATCAAATATTTATCGTCACATGGTCAAATGGATTTTATTTTGAAAAAAATAAATATTAAATATAATTTTAAAAATAAACTATAACAAAAAAAATATTTTTTTTCATATGGATGTCAATTGTTAGCGTCAACTGAATTTGTATGATTATGAATGACTCGTATCACATCATTAAAATAAAATCTCTATATGATGTGAACGGCATGGTACTAGGAATTGTCCATCCTCGCATGCAGTAGATTCAATTTTTACGAGTTTTACCACTTATAAGTATGAACGATAAACTTAATGTAATAAATGGATACCATATGTGACCCGTTTGTGGCAAGTAAAAAAAATAATTTTTAATTTTTATAAATAAAATAAGATAATTTTTTTTAAAAAATAACTCTCATACACTCGCACCTTAATTTCACTAATATAGCATGGTCCATGTCAGTAAAATAATGGTAAAAAAGGCACATCAAATAATATTTATAAAATATAATATTAAATGAGATCACCATAGTATGTTGTTTTGATATTCTGAAACCTTAAAAAAAAACTAAAA
>BRYE01000014.1:5143655-5146155 GCA_030159115.1 Actinidia arguta var. hypoleuca | reverse complement strand
CTCAACCTGGAAGAAAATTGCCCCGCTTTCGGGATTCAAAGACTGGGGCCCTCTCTCTCTCTCCACGTGCTCTGCGCTCTTCTCTCTCTTGTTTTTTGGGTAGGGCGTACTGTACCTGGTGCACTCTCTTACCACCGAAAAGTTTCTTCTGATTTCCTCAAGGGTAGATTTCACAATGGCTCCCTGTAGTTTGACAAAAGTTTGAAACTTTGGTCCTCACAGTCTAAATATAAACAATTTGAATCATAGAGTTTCAATTGGTGTTTGTATGTTAATACTCGTTAAGTATTTTGATAGAAAAGTAAGCACGTAAAACTCATATGGACCTTTTATAAGGTAACTTTATCACCATTAGAGCAACTCGAACAACTCCTAGCCAATTATCTAGATATTTTGCCTTTTTTATATATTTTATCTAGTCACTTTTTCTTTTTGAATTCCGACACTACTAGTTATACTTCTTCTATCCTTTTAAAATATTATTTCTTTCAAATACACAAATCTCTTTAGTTTAGCACATTAACCAATTTGATCTTATGCATTAATCAATTTGATATTTTGATAATCATTAATTTGATATTTCAAAGGTCTAAAAATTGAAATAAAGCAATTTAATATTTATGCATTAATCAATTTGATATTTTGATAACCATTAATTTGATATTTCAAATATCTAAAAAAATGAAACAAACCAATTTAATATTTATGCATTAATCAATCTGATATGTATTTAACCAATTTGATATTTGTATAATTATTACTAACTTGATATTAGTATCATGATCAAATTACAAAAGATATAATTAATTTGATATTTGTTCATTAACTAATCTGATATATATTTTAACTATTAAGATATTTTAAAAGTTACTAATTTGATATTAGCCTTATTAGAATCAGAGTAGTATTACAATCTAGGGTTAAAAAAATAAAATAATAATAGTATCTATTGCTACAGTTCCTAGACAAATATAACTAGAGACCGTAGCTCAAAACTAATTCACTTAGGTTGAAGCTAGTCTATTTGAGTCGGGATTTCAGCATATAACTAGCATTTTTGGTTAAAAAGTAAATGTTAGCTAGGTTGTTGGAGATGCTCTTAGTCCCTATATTTTGATCAATGTATTCATGTACTTCTTTTCCATCCAGATTGTTAAAGGACATTGATGAAGGAACTCTATTGGAACTAAATTAAAATTATAAGGTCCCAACTGTTTAAATTAAAAATATAGGAACCAAAATGACACTTTAGTCAAGCTATATGAACTAATGGTGAAATTTACCGTTTCCACAATTCAAATTCAGATCCGAGCACGTGTACGGATTCAAATATACTGGTGCACAAGTATGTCGGTACACTAGAGGAAAATACTTAGAAAAATACTAACCACGCCCAAATAGACAGTGATTAAGATAAAAAAAATATATTAAAAAAACTAAAAAATACGTAAAAATTTATGTATTTTCACATGTTTCAATATATTTTACAAATATTTATACAAATTTTTCACATATTAAATACAATTTTTACTTACTATTGCCTATTGAATAGTGATTAGTATTTTTTATTATAAAAGTGTACTAAAATATATCAAATGTATAATGATTTTTTTCCCATTTTTGTGCTTCTTGACCATTGCTAATTGAGTTGTAATTAGCAATACTGCCTTTTTAGTTCAATGATACTCAACTCTAATATATACACCCAATTTTTAACAATAAATTGTGTTTTGTAACTTGGTCTGGGGTGAGATATTTGTTAAATAAACATTGGCGCGTACGGAATTTGCAGGCGTTGCCATTCCTACGAGTTATGTGTTTTGGCGTACTCTCGATATGTATGAAGAAGTATTATACAAAAAATCGTTATCCGATACGAACATGTTTTTCTAAAGTAGTCGTGCTTTAAAAAACAACGATTCATATACGGATTTTTTCTTTTTTCTAATTTCATAGATAAGTTAGACATGTTTAATTCACCCAATATTATTCACCGTCATCAATTTGTAGAGTTTGATTTGCATCGAGTCAACAACTAATCGTCACATAATAGAATGCTAATAGAAATCATATTGCTCTTTAGAAAGCCCCAAGTAGAAACCATTTTATGAAAAAGGTGAATTCAAGAGCCATGCCCGCCGGTAGAGTTTAATTTGCAGCGGGTCAACAACTAATCGTCACATAATAGAATGCTAAAAGAAATCATATTGCTACCAAATTCAAAAATTAAGATGTTTTAATATTGAGAGTCTTAGACTATGTTTAGTTGTATGAAATGATGGATATAATGAAATGATCATTCTATTTGAATAATCATTCTAGTGTTTGATTGATCAAGAAGTAATGGAATAGTTATTCCATTTGAATGGTTATTCACTAGAACATATGAATAATCTACCCTGGAGTAATAAAAGAATGCCCATTCAATTACTATCTTATTTCATTCCTTACAAAATACGAATGACTATTCTTACATAATTCTATTATAGTCTTTACAAAA
>BRYE01000014.1:5133655-5136155 GCA_030159115.1 Actinidia arguta var. hypoleuca | reverse complement strand
AACTCTTTCGCTGCACTAGAGTAGGTGCAGAACTGAGAGTTCATCACCTACAAAAGTAACTCAAATGTGAAATATCATCGAGGAGAGCGGGGATGAATCACATTACACCTATATTAAGCTGCCCGAAGATCATAACTGTACAATAACACTGTAATTAATCAAAGAAATAATAAAGGATAACATTTACCATACACTACTGGAGAAAGTTCCAATCAACTATAAAAGCAAGAAGTTGCGACCTGGACAAAAACGCAATAGAGATATCATCATGAGGGTGGCTGTTTATGACTAAATTAAATAAACCAAGAACAAAAAAAATCACTATTACGTAACAATGGTAACCCTTTCTATCCATTGGATCAAGTCCTTGAGAATATGCAAAAGTGAAAAGTCACCACCTAGAAAAGAAACTAAAAAGTAAGTTAATGAAAGAGATATTGAATGAGGGTGGGAATAAATCTCATTACAACTATTTTAAAAGGTCCAAATATAAAAAATTATAATTATGGAATGATTAGGATTAAGGATAACACACATCATGTGCTACTGCAGTGATTCCCAATCAACTAAGTTAGTGAGCAGTCAAGAAGAGATACAAAATAAATTCAAAATAAATGGATTAGAGATATCGTCAAGGAGGTGGGGATAAATAATGTTACAACATAGTAAATAGCCATAAGATCAAGATTTCGTAATTGCTAGTGATCTTCATCGCTGAGACTTTCTTTTCTTACAACAGATTTTATTTAAGACAATATTCTATTTGTATGAAACAATGAGGAATATTACAATTATAATAAAAAGGAATATGGATTAGCTAGTAACCCTGCATTGAAAAAAACAAATGACCACAATAATTACAATGAAATTGGATAAGAAAAATTGGAGAGAAAAATTTATTACCTGTAGTGCTATCTTTGTTGGCAGCACACTCTGGAGAAGCCAACACAAGCGCAACTTCAAAAACTTTAATGGACTTAGAGATGTCATACACGACTAAGCAGTCAAAGCAACATATAACATAACATACATCACTATAGCTTAACTTCATTTTAGCAAGACGAAGATGTCAAATTTCAGAGACATTAGTCAACAAAGAGCTTCATCAGAACCAGCAACATTATAATGAAATATGTTAGAGGCGGGAGTTCATTAGTCAAGCTTCTCTAGCTGCACCAGAACCAGTATCATCATCTCCACTAACAAAGAGCTTTTTCTTCACATTTCGATTTGCAAGTATGCAGAGTAATTTAAGGGACTTAAAAAATTATGGAGGTTGATGGAGGTAATCATATACTGTAATGTTGGGGATCTACGAAAGTGGGACTGATGGGGTTTCTGTTGGGTGACATGCTTTTCATTCAGTGCCAGCTTCGGAAAAACTTGCTTTGGAATCTGCTATAGTGTAAGTGGTACAAGAGATATTAGGCAAATTTAAGAGTGTAATAACTTTTTTATTTAACTGACAAATATTTTTTCAATACCTATGGCTCCTGTTGCATTAGGATCACCCCATGAATTAAAAATAACTTTTCAGAATATTCCTCATGGACAGGCACTACACCTAAACCATAATCTGAACCATCCCTCGGCTGAATTCCGAGCTTTACCCTGTGGTTATAAAGAATAATTTTATTTGTTCTTTCTTTAGCATAAACAAAGTGTTGACATTTTATCTATTTATAAGCAATAGTTATTACCTGAGTTTTGCAGTCACATTCTTAGTGCCATAAATTGGAAACAATCGAAAGTGGTGTTACTTCACATTGACATCTTTGTAACAACTGTTTCAGCTCAGATACCAGAAAGACTCATCGAAGGACACAATTGACATTGTAGCTTGAACCCAGTAGGATTTTTGAAAACATAAGTTCAAACATAGTTAAGAATCTTTTGCATAACAACTGTACGATGAAAGATTTAAAATAAAAGTTCCCATGTTTGGAGAGATGACATATGATTTCACCAGGTTTGGGAGCTAGGTTGTGAAGCTTTCCAGATTCATCCTCCAGCGAAGAAGCCATTGACCTTCGAGTGTCTTCGTTTTCTGTGCACCTCAAGTTATTAGCTATTTGTTAAAATGTGCATACAATGGAAAGATGATATTTATTGAATAGTGCAAGTAAATATACTAGGTGCAAAGTGCATGAGCTGCTTGAGAGTTTGGATTCAAATAAATGTGTCGATTGGTCTCGTGGAGAAATTTATAGGGAAATTTGCAGATGTAAACAAGTCTGAAAGGAAATTTCACTCACGCAAAAATCTATCTATATGAACACGTATCATTTAAATAGTGAGAATAGACATGGATGAAAAATCTGGACAGCCTTTATGGTAAGGTAATATAGCAAATTCTATGAACAAAGTCAGAATGGAGTATTCTATATAAATAGCATTTGGAAGAGAGAGTAACGATTTCAATTTACAGTCAGATATGTCACTTTTAGTCATCAGCAACTCTGCCAACTAAATTTGGGAAGTTGATCCCATAAAGCTATTA
>BRYE01000014.1:5108655-5111155 GCA_030159115.1 Actinidia arguta var. hypoleuca | reverse complement strand
ACTAGTGATTTAGTGATTCTGTAATATTTACGTGTTAGAAAATATATTTGGTAAAAGATAAGAAAATATAAAATTATTAATATTCTGTTAAGAGAGATTTGAAAAACAATATTATAGTAAAACTAAATGAATTTTTAATGATGAATATTACTCCATAAATATATTATTTATGGTTTTTATTTACATTTAGTGAGGGGGTAGCATTAGAATGAAAGATGCCACTATGGAAATCTGAACCTTTTTGACTTCAGAGTAATTTTGAGAAAAAAAAGTATACTTACTGATAATTTTTCCTAAAAAATCTTTTGCCACGAGTTTATAGGTATATTCGAATTGAGTAATAATATACAAATATAATTTTCATACAGAATGATATAAGTGTTGGCCTCGTGCTATGCACGGGTCAGTATTTACAATGTTTAAAAATATTTTTATTTAATTATTTAATCAATCTTAATATAAATGTATATTTTAGTTTACTTTTTAAAACTTTATCATTTAGCTTAACATAGATAATATGCCTAAGTCATCGTTTGTTTTTCATAGTCTTTTGATTAAATTTTTAAATTTAATTTTTTTATAATTTTTTAAATCTAATTTTTAAAATGTATTATAATAAAAAATATTATTAAAAAAATTACTTAAGAAAAATTTGTTATATGTTTTAGATTGACCAATGTTAAATTAAAGTTTTTGTATTTGTCTTAAATCTTTCTTTTATCATAAACTTTTTTTCTTTCCTTTTTTAAGTTTTGAAAATTAAGATGTTTAGAAAGATTAAGGAAATTTTAATTTGGTATAGATACACTAAGCAAATATAGCTCTATTTTATGAGAAGACTTTCCTTTTTTGTAGCTCTATTTTAAGAGATAGGAGAGGGAGATAAGGGTGGTAGAAAGATTTAAAAAGAGAGATGAGATCGAAGATTGTCACGTGGATTTAATTTTTTTTTAATTTTAAGAGAGTGTCCCGTGACATTACATTTATATGGTATATAATATACAGATGACTAATTTACATCCACTCATTAAAAATATAAAAAATCATCATTTACGTTCATAATTATAAAAATACTCGTATCATATCATTCTGTCATTCGAATTTAGCTAATTATAAGATTATATTGAATTGAGAGAGAGAAAGATCATGCAATTACTATGAGTAGGCAGCATAGGTAATAAAACACTACACTTTTAACCATTGAAATTAGGTATAGGGAAGAGGACAAGATGCTTTGATTAGTCTTTGTTAATCAAGCTTGTGAAGGTGTGCTTTTTCACTTTATTAATGTCTTTGGGCATGGGTATCATGTGATGATCTCTCTCTCTCTCTCTCTCTCCCCCCAAACACTACTTTTGGTTGTGTCTTCTTGAGGAGAAGATCTAAAGAATCTTGCAATTTCTATGGAGGGAACCTAATCCCTCTAATCTAAGGATTCAAATTTTGATGAAAAATGGTGATAAAATAGAATAATGTTATACTTACTATTTATTTTGATTATTTTTTTATTTATTATTTGATATAGCGCATTCACAAACATTGATACAATAAGTGTAACAAATAATTCAGTTATACTAAACGGTTACGATTATACCATTTTATGTGATACATCAAAATGGTAAAAGTATGAGATAAGCATAGTATTCTATAATGAGATATTTAAAAGCTCGTCAAATTTGGTTGTCGGGATGAGTTGGGAATTTAGGCCTCGTTTGGACTATCTAAAAAAAATTAAAATTTTCCAATTTTGGATTAGAAAGATACAACAGGAAAAAAAAATTGCTTGTTTTATTTGGGATAGCTAAAATAATTGTGCTATTTTAACGAATGTAAAACTCCCATAAACTGACTGCAAACACACCAAAAAAATTTAGAATTTTTTTAGCAAAAAACTAGCCCAAACAGGGCGTTAGTAAGAAAATTTGGTAAGAATAAAAGAGAATAAAGATTGGAGTCCTTTATATTAGATCATTTTTTTATTATCAATTTTTTACTCAAATCTAACTGGAAAAAAAAAAAAGAAAAAAGAAAGGAAAGGAAAGGATCCGAGATGGTCTTGGATTAGTACCATTTGTCATGTGAGTGGGCCAACTAGTAGCGGGCCTTGGGCCATGCCCAGTTTCATCAGCCCAATTGTCTCATGTGCTCGGCCCATAAGTAGAATGTTGTGCGATCGACGTAACATGACCTGGGTTATCTGTAACACCCCCAAATACTAATAGGATGTTTTGTAACGTTTTTATTTTTTATTTTTTGTAATGTTTTTATTTTTTATTTTTTATGTTTGTGTTTTTTATTTTTTATTTATAAAATATAAACTAAAAATATGTTTATATTCACTTATTTTTAAGCTCTTTAAAAATAAAAATATGTTTGTGTTCACTGATTTTTAAACTATTTAAAAATAAAAATATGTTCTGTTAATATTTTTTAAAAAAGTGGTGGCGATGGTGGTGGAGCCGGTGGAGGTGGTGGAGGAGGTGGTAGAGGCAGTAGTGGT
>BRYE01000014.1:5036155-5038655 GCA_030159115.1 Actinidia arguta var. hypoleuca | reverse complement strand
GAGTGGTTTTTTGAATCCAACCGAATTAAGCTCATGATCCATTGATGACTCTCACGACTCGTTTAATGGGCGGCAGGCGGGCGAGCACCGAGGTTGCTAGGGACAAGACCACTTGGGGTACGATCCGTTGTTTGTTACTAGCCATTTTGTTAACCCGTAATATTGTAGGTTTTCCTATATAAAGAGGGTATTTGGAGCTTAGGGTTCCATGCTTCAACATGATGTTGATGGTGAAGGCAATTTTTATTTTGTTTCAGTTTAGGATTTAAATACTTTGATGAACCCAAAATATAAAATAAAATATATATAATTTTTGTTGTTGTTCTCAATTTGGTTGTGTGAAGTCCTCTCACATGGAGACGACAAACCTTGTATTTGGATGGCATAGAAATTTCCAATTGTTAGAAGAAAAAAAAGGTAAATAGGACTTTTTCTTTATTTTTTTCCAATACTACGCGTACATTAGTTTCAAGTCTCAATAAAGCCATTATTGAGACTTTTTGCTAGAATAGTGTCCAATAAGCTGATCACTTGGTCTAAGATAGCTTTTTTTGGATGTTGACTTCTTTTACCATAACTACTTTTGAGAAAACTTTCCTAATCCGAAGTGCATTGTGACCACATACCGGTTGCCTTTATAGACTGCCACTTTTCTGCCCTCCTGGTAAATGCTTTACTTTGTAGCCTTTTTTTGTTTCTTATCATCATCTCCATCATCATTTGTGACTTAGCTTAGCTCAAATCAAACGGGAAAGACTTGGAGTATCAACCCCAAATTCTTAGTTCAAATCTCTCCAGTGGTTCGCTATCTGAAAATTTAGTACAGAAGTTGGCGGGTGAACTTTTCAAGCTTGGGTGAATTGTACACAATATCGGGAGATTGGATTCCTGTCACCACCGATGTACAAGCATGCAATTTATTGTTACATGGTGATCCTTAGAGGATTAAATGAAATCTAACATGCTAATCCTCTAATCACTGCCCCCGGCAAAAAAAATTGTTGTTACTTTCCCAAATTGAATTGATTTTTCAAAATGAGTCATTAATGAGTTTTGGGTGGAAATTGTCGCTCAAGGGGGAAAAGAGAGGTGTCGGTTGATCCACGCAGACACCCATTTCTAATAGGGGACCATTAATTAGCCACCAATAGATTACTATGATTACTTTGATTTTGGAATACTGAATTTATTGTTAATTCTCCTTTATGATAGAGAGGTTAGCGGATCTAAATGTTTTGCAATAACTCATGCTAGTGAAGTGTTCATATTGAAAATATATTGAAAAAGGATACAGCTTCTCTCCAGTCTAGATCATTGGCCTGGGATGGACCCAGTGAATGAATCAAGCCGTTCACTATATAGTTCTTGTGTGTACATCATTGCAATTGAATCTATATAATTTAATTACAACCACTTGATTTTACTACATTTGTCGTTCAAAAGTTGAAGGTCTATTTTCGAAATCATGCTTGTCATTCTTTTTTTGAAGACTAACGTATGGAACTCTCAAGGGTTGACTTGGTGGTGGTCTAGGCCTGAGACTTGGAAGATTGTTCCCTATCAAAGTCTCAGGTTTGAAACGTCATAGGCACTATCAATTCTTGAGCTACTTCAGTCGATACGGAGATTTGCCAAGACTTTAATCGGTCTCCCGTTAGTAGACGGTGGGATTGACCCCCTGATTAGTCAGCCATTGAATCGGATGGCCGAACATTGAGTTATCAAAAAATATTGGGCTCGTGGTAGAGCCCACAGGTAGAACTAGACGGACAGTTAACTTAGGTGGACCAGAGAGAAGCTGAATCATGTAAAACATATATATCAAGGATTGTTTTTTATTTTGTATATGAAGCTTTTTTTTTAGAAAAATAAATAAATCAGTAAATAAATTAACAAACATAGGAAAGCAGGGATGGGGGTGACCCCCACCCTAGTGTTTTTAAAAAATCCTAATTTTATAGTAGTATTAGTTATAAATATTTTCTAATTATTTAGGTTTGTCGCCCCAATATTGAAGTTAGTATTATATTTCATGAATATGTTACGAATTTCATAATTTGTATATTCATTCGTTTTTTCAAAATTAAAATTTTGCGTGTCGGTAATTGCTGGAATGAGAGTTTGAAATTGGAAAAAAAAAAAACTAGAGTATTGTGGGTGATTTCATTTAGGCTTTGGTATGGTGATGGTGGTGACCATACATGATATATCATGCATCACTAGAGATGGGTCCACCCAGTGAAGAAAATGAAGAGGCCCTTGGGGCTAAGTGCCAGCTGTGACATATATGGATATGGAGGTCCCCCACCGTAAAGAAGCTTCTTCATTTATCATTAATTAATAATTTATTTTTTTAATCAAAACACAATAAAATAATTATTAAATTATTAATATTATTAATATTCAATAAAATTAAAAATTCATAGACCATAATATTTTTTAAAAACAATTTGAGAAGTTATCAAGTATTATATTACGAAATTATTTAAAAAATTGAGAA
>BRYE01000014.1:4978655-4981155 GCA_030159115.1 Actinidia arguta var. hypoleuca | reverse complement strand
AATAATATAATTTTTAGGTACCACAAAAAATACAAGTAATTTTTTTCTTGTCTCAATTTACTGTTTTAATCTAAAAGTGAAAATACCTAAAGAAATTTGAACATATATAGTTTCGAAATATTTTTCAATTTTAGTGAACTTTCACTACCCCCCATTCCCCTCCCCCAGTTGTCCCCCTTTTTTCCATTCTTTTTTTAGTTTTTTTTTTCAGTATTTTTTTATCAATTTTGTTTATGAAATTTATTTATTTTCTTTATCAGTTTTATTTTTATTTTTGAATATTTTTTTATTATATGTTTGTAATCTTTTATTTATTTTTTAGTTGTAGATTTTGGGAGTCATTATTTATAATTTTTTTAAAAAGTATAAAAATATGGATCAAAATAAAAAGTATATATATGAAAATAATAAATACTAACAATTAATAAGCAAAAACACTAATAGCTTGCGAACAAATAATTTTTTCAAATGAAAAGTCTTTTTGACCAATATTGATTGAGCCATATTCAGGAAAGAGTACATGTGATAATACATAAAAAAGATATACATGAAAATATATAAAACTACAAATTCTAATCAATATTACTTTCAAATTCTGCTCCTAGTGCGCTTGGTGTTGTACCTATTACTTCGTATCACAAATGAATCCGTGTCCTATAACGAGCGGCCCATCCTTTAGTTTTGTAAGATGAATGTTGCCACCACCACGTTAGAATGGGTAGTACTGGATAATGAGAGTGTAAGAAATTTTGCACGAAGTGATTGCCAACATGGGCAATAGCTATTTATCAATACTCTTGGTTTGGAACTAGAGGAGACCTTAATGGCAAGTGAGTAAAACAACTATCAACATTGTCACCAAATGTATGCAGTATCAGATTGTACCTTGATGCGAAGTGAGTAAAACAACTACCAACATTGTCACCAAATGTATGCAGTATCAGATTGTACCTTGATGCGATGACAATTTTCAAAGGCATAGAGTTCATCCGATACATCTCTGGTGCCCACAACTCGAACTAATTCAATGAGAATAATAGATTGGCTACCAAATTTTAATCTGGATAAATCTGATCATATAGGTTCTTATTTTGTTAAATCTCTTCCATAAGTTCGAATAGTATTTGAGACCAACCTTCTTCATCATACCCAATGAGTGCGGCTATCGCCCTGAATTCATGATGACCGTTAGGTTGAACATCAACAGTGTGATAAATATAATACTGCAAAGTCACATGTAATTTCTCAGTATAGGTATCACGGATAGGTGGATTGCGAACCACCAAAACCCTCCCATGTCTCCCTCTCCCTCAAGACGTTGCAGTCGATTGCGTGACCCTAGATCTTGAAGTGGATGCATCTTCAAAAGAAGGTATGCAACGTCTGCTTTGCTTATTTCTGCATGTAGATCAACATGTGTCAAAGGTTGGGGGTGATTTAAAGGGAGGGGAGGTTCTGACATATGTCTAGGGTTGGAGGTAATTTAAAGGGAGGAAGAGGTTCTGATATATGTCAAAAATTAAATAAAAAAATGATAAAAAAATTAATAAACAAAACTGATAAAAAATAAAAAAACTAATAAAATAAAAAAAATAAAACTACATAAAAATTAAATAAAATTGAAAAAAAATAAAGAGCAGAAACAAAACTGAAAAAAAAGGGGCAGGAGTTTGTTTGATTGGGGGACAAGAGGTGGAAAAATAATTATGAGGGAGGGGTATAAAAGTCTTTGTGTTGGGGGACAGGGGGAAGCAATTTACATTGAAAAAAAATTCAAATAGGTTGCTATAAGACCGAAATGGTGTGTAAAAATTCAATTTGTATATTTAAATAAAAAATAAAGTTGTCAACTTTTACAATTGACATTTTAAAACTAACTCTCTCTCTCTCTCTCTCCCTTTCTTTTACAATTGAATATAATTTTTTTTTTAATTTTAGTGAAATTTCACTACTATCATATGCTTTTTATTTTTATTTTTTTTTTCATGCTAAAAATAGTGAATTTCAGTATATAAGCAAAAATAAATTCAATTTTTGGAACCTGTAAAAATTTTGTAGTACTGATTTTTTATTTTGGAACTGGTTCTTTCTCTCCCTTTATTTTACAATTGAATTCGATTTTTTTTTTAAGTTTTATTGAAATTTCACTAATATCAAATCAATTATATTTTCTATTTGTCTAAAAATTCAATTTGTATATTTAAAACAAAGAGAAATGCTACAGGCACCGCATTTGTTATCGCATTTGTTACCGAACGCACCAAAACGACGTCGTTTTGAATTTAAAAAAAAAAATCTATTTACTAATGGGCCACTTTTTAAAAAAAATCCAAAACGTCATTTTATACTTTCGATAACAAATGCAATAATTGTAGCATTTCTCTAAAAGAAAAAATGAAGTTAGACAACTTTTATATTTGACTCTCCCTCTCCCTCTCCCTCTCCCCTTTACAATTACATATGAAATCTTTCCCTCTCCCTCTCCCTCTCCCTCTCCCCT
>BRYE01000014.1:4916155-4921155 GCA_030159115.1 Actinidia arguta var. hypoleuca | reverse complement strand
ATTTTTTATATTTTTCGGACTATCTCGTCAACCAAAATCGAAAAAATATAAAACTTTAATTAAACGACAAAAAAAAGATCACTAAAGACTAAAACTCGAAAATCACGAAACTAAAAGCATAAAATAAAAATAATACTCCAAACTGAGCGTAATAAAACAGGTTTGTGCAAAATTTAGTAATAGTTTATGAAGGGGATGAGGAATAAAAATAGAGTATTGAGTGGGTTTGTGGTTAATTAACTGTTTAATTAGGTGGTTAGATTAAATTAATGACGTAACGTTGTAATATGTGACATAAGCTGGCTGGTTGAGTAACCATCAAATATCAATGGGTAAATTTCACTGATCTCCCCTAACGTTTCAAGTTTAGAAATAACACTGAGTTTTCTAGTTTTAAAATTAATATGAAGATTTTTCACCAGAGCTAATTTTTGTGAAAAATAATAAAATTGCTCTTTATTTTTGGGATTTTAAATTTTATTTCTCAATACACCAAATAAAATAAATTAATATTATTTTTTTTTATAAAATACCATTTATTTCTAAACTATACCATTTTTATTTATTTTTTATAAATAATTATTTTTTTCAAAAAATAATTAATCTAAATAGTCTTCTTTTCAAGTTTTCTAATAAAAGTATACTTACAAAGTGAAACTTTATTATTAATAAAAAAAAATTAAAAATTGATCTAAATATTTTACTTTTTAAGTTATCCTAATCTAAACATATTTAAAATATAAACTATAAACTATACAATTTTTTATTTTTTATAAATAATTAACGTTTTAAAAAATAATTGATTTAAATAGTTTATTTTTTAAGTTTTCTAATAAAAAATGTTATTAATATTTTTTTAAAAAATATTGATCTAAATATTCTACTCTTTAAGTACTCCTAATCTAAACATATTTAAAATTTAAACTTTCTTATCAATTTTTTTAAAAAAATGAGAGAATATTTATTTATTTTAATTGATGTATTAATAAAAAAAATAAAAGCTCTAAATCAAAGGACAATCTTGTTATTTTGTATAGAAATTAGCTTTAAGAGGAATCTTGACATTAGTTTCGAAAGTAAGGGATATCAATACTGTTTTTAAAATTATAAAGGAGTTGACTGTATTTGTTATAAAACTAAGGGAGGTCAGCCAAATTTACCCAATATCTATTGGGAAATTGCATATTAACCCGTTGGAAGAAATAATCAGTCAAAAATATCTATTAGACTAAATCAGCTTTGGGAAAGAAAAAAAAAAGTGAACATTTTGGAATATTGTCTTGGTCATTTATTTCTCTCTTACTTAGCTCTAGGCATATTTGGAAATAACAACCCAAAAAACGAGTTCAGATCTGGTTTTAGGAAATATATTGTGGGTTAATTTGGATTAATATAATTTTTAGTGTGTTTTCTTTTTTAAAAAAAAACTTTTTTTTACTTTTTTTGGCCCCTTGATAGAGACGAATTGAGATTTTTTGTTTTTAGTATTTTTTTTAATGTTTGATAAAAATTCTTTATCTTCTGGCTCCTCTTAACTAGAGGAGCCAGAAAATATAAAGCTTCTCACATAATTTGGAAACAAATTCAGTAAATAAAAAAATAAATAATTTTTACTTTTAAAAATTACATAAAAATAATTTATGTCTTTAGTGATTTTTTCTCCCAAATTAGCTGAAAAAATTTACATTTTTAAAAGTCTTATCGTCAGGAAAAATCAAAAAATATAAAATAATGATGAAACGGTAAAAATAGTTAACTAAAAAGATGAAACTCAAAATCAAATCATCTATATAAACAAAACAAGCGTAAATGAAGCAGTTGTTTAATACTGACAAATAATTAAATAAAAAAAGGTAGATTGTAAAAATGACCCCTGTAATTTTATTTATTTGTGATTTTGGTCCTTCAATTTTCAAATCCTGTATTTTAACTTTTTAGTTTGATTTTTTTTGCAAATAAGACCAATTGATTTTTATTTAGTTTTGTTTCTTTTATTTTATTAGTTTTGTTTATTTTTTAATTTTTTGTGTGTTTGCTTATTAATTGTTAGTATTTTTTATTTTCATATATATATACTTTTAAATTTGATCTATATTTGTATATTTTTTTATTTTTTTATAAATAATGGCTCCCAAAATCTATAACTAAAAAATAAATAAAAAATTATGAACATATAATAAAGAAAATTGTTTATCCCAAAATAAAAACAAAACTAATAAAAAAAATTGATTAAAAAAATAATGAAAAAAAAGAAACAAAATTAAAAAAAAGTGTGGGTGGCGGCTAGGGGAGGAAAAAATAAGTCAGGGGCATAATGGTAATTGCCGAAGTGTTTTTTTTTTTTTTTATGAGGCGGTGTGGGTTCGGGGGAAGCAGCTCCCACATATATGACAACAATCCTCATAGGAATCAACAACAGCAACTACAATAATATTAATATCCCCAAATCAGCCCCCTTTTTTGAAAAGAAATTACAAAAATAACTCTAGAATTTAACATTGATAACAAATTTAATCTTCAATTTTTAATTTGAACAAACCGAATACTCAAATTTTTAACATGTCATAATTCAATCCATCCATCAGTTTAATTTTTATTTATATAACTTGACGATGACAATTGATTCTTACAAAACTGATTGATAAATGACATTCCACATAAATAAGACTTTACCCAAAGTCTTAGTTCTTGCAATTTAGACACTTATTCAAGTAAAATTTAGGGTGAGAAAAATAGAAATTGAGTGAAGTGAAACTTCAATTTCAAGCAGAAATAAAGAATCTAAAGGTTCTAACAATCCATAATTTGGCTTTTATTTTTTCTATATTTTTTTAACTGTATCCTTTAGGTTTTGAGTTTTTTTGTTTCCCGTGTGATCAGATTTTGTATATTTTTTTTCAGATTCTCTTAACAAGGAAATCAGAAAATGTAAAAAAAAAAAAAAAGTCTACTGAAAACAAATAAATTAGCTATTTTTTTTGTCTTTAGTGATTTTTTTCAAATTAAATATTTTTTTTTTCATTTTCAAACTCTCCTCGTAAAAAATAACTAAACAAATATACATTTTTTCAAACGATTAAAAAAGAAAATTAAAAAAAAAACATCAAAAAACAAATCAGTTAAAAAGTCTATATAAAAAAAAAACTAAGTTTAAAATGTAACACAATCTACAATCGAGAGAAGACCCCACCCAAAGTGTTCACCATTTTTTTCTAATGAAGTGCAATCACTTTGGTCAATTGAACCCATACCATTGTTTAAGTCTTTGGTTAGTGCTTGTAAGACAAATTTTCTCCGATTTCTTTCAGTATTATTTTTTTAAGGTAAATTTATTATCTTTTTTATTCACCTTGAGTAGAATAATTTGAAAAGTGAAGATAAATGGGTCAATTTCATAACTCGGTATCCGCCTCAAAACTGGTTAATTTGAGTGAGCAATCAAACCGTCCACTAACACGGGTCTCCATTAAAGCTGGAGACACGTGATTTAATTGTTGGTAAAAATAATTAATACGACACACATAGAATTTAATAAAACAATTTTAGTTATAAAAAATAATCTGAAATTTTACAAAAACTTAAAATTACATAATTGAAATTATAGAAATTGAAATGTGCAGAAACTAAATAAGAAATACAAACAATAAATTAGGGAGAGTCCTACAATTGTAATCTCCTTAAGACAAATTCACCGCCTACTGAGAGTGTTGTAGGTTGTTATCAACGTCTTTTCCCAGGGTAAAACGGCTAGAACCACTTACTTCAGAACACCTCCAAAGCAGCCCTGACGAACTTTACTGCGACGGTCTCTTTTTCACTCAAATAAAACTCAGAATGTTTTATACTTTCTTGTTGTGTTTCTATATTTTTTTTTCAATGCAAAGCCTCATAATTTATATGAAAACAAATGTCCCTTCAAATTAAAAATTCTTAGCTATAAACACCTCATCATTAGGGGTTATTTATGATTCTATAACTTTCAGCCATTATGACTGCTAGTAATAGCCATTAGATTTTAAAAATCTGTTGCCATTATTGGGGCTTTCATTCACCATTATAATGAAAATTCCAACATTAATCACATTGAATTTATGGAACTATCCATGTTGCATGAAAATTATTTTTCACACTAATGATTTTCTCAAATGATCCCATAACACGAACAGTTAAAATTATCGATGTAAGTTTTAGAAGGTCCCACAATCTATCAATTTTATCATAAAGGTTCAAATATTGAAATTTAGGCTCCGCTTAGAACCAGTTTTTAAAAAAAAAATAGATATTTTTTTTTTAAATTTATAAATAAAAAAGTTAGTCCGAGTTGGTTTTTTATTTTTTATTTATTTATAACTAAATTAAAGCCATAAAAATAAAATAAAAAAATATTAATTTTTTTTATAATAAATTTTTTAAAAAAATTGACTTTTAAGAACTATGAAACCGAACATTAGAAGCTTGAGTTTTTTTTTAGAACAGCAAAATAAACATGGCTGAATTGAAATCCATCCCACTTGTCGTATGAAAGAATTAAAGTGTTTAGAAAATGAAATAAACGTCGAGTCGCATAACGGATTGGGGCCCACAGCGAGAGAGAGATCGATTAGATTAGATTAGATTAGGTGTAGAAATTGTGGTCAGACGGCCGGCTATTATGGCTGTGTTGTCCGAATCAAAAGTCTAAATTCCAAAATGAGCGCGTGACATTTGATATTGATGCCATATTCCAAAAGAAGCGCGTGTATATTTCTTGTTTGTTTGTTTTTTCCTTTTTCATCAGATCGTGATTGATAAATAGGTTAATTATTATTTAACATTTTATTGGTTCTTACTAATTTTTCTAGCATTTGATGGAGGTCCAGTTTGAGTTATGATTCTTTTTATTATTTTTTTTAATAATTTGTTTTTGCTATTTGATCAAAAATTTATACTTTTTCAATTCATATTGACGAGAGAAGTCCAAAATTGAAAGATTTTCATCTAATTCGAAAAAAAATTCACTA
>BRYE01000014.1:4888655-4903655 GCA_030159115.1 Actinidia arguta var. hypoleuca | reverse complement strand
TCTAGGAGGTATGACTTAGCCTTTAAATTGCGAAAATACTTATAAGTAAATACAATAATAGAATATTATTCAATTAAGAAAATATTGTTAAATTAAGACACTATTATATAATATTTATGGACGTAGAGTCTTTTATGTCATATATATTACTTGTTTGGTGCATATTTTTTCTTATCAATGGGGATTTTTGTTCGGCTAATATGTTATGTTTATAATTACTCCCTCTTGTGGTATGTAAAGATTTATAAGTTCGTAACTTACGACAATTGAGAGTGATATGATATTTTTATTTGGATGTTATTTTTGTTGTTAGTTAATGATATCAATGTCTAGTTAAGAATTGTATTTTTTTTTATTTATTTATGGAGTACTTGATTTTTTTTTTTGTTGTTAAAAATTATGATGTGAGAGTAATCATGAAAAATATGAAAAAAAGTGTTTAAACAAACATCCATATTCATTGTAAAACAAACAAGTGCATATTGAGATTTCACATGATTGGTAATTTGACTTAATTTGATTGGATTTGTTATTTAAACTTAAATCCGACTGAATTTTTAATCCGTCAAATTCAATCTCTAAAATAAACACGGCCTAAACTTCTTTACACAGTCACATAGACGGAATTAAATGATCAGTATATGTATCTATCAATCGTAGATTCGTATCAAGAATGAGATTGAGACTATCTATCTATCATGTTTGATGTGGAATAATTCGAACAAATCATAAGATATTCCGAGCAAGGCACGTCGCCTAAAGGTTCCAAACACACCTTACTGGTTGCCCTATAATATTAATAAATTGAGCTCCATTTCGTTTACATATTCCCTCCAGATCGCCATAAGGCGAGGTGATCTATCTCGTCCGATGCAGTGACGTCTCCTCAAAGACTTGATTCTCCAAAAGGACTCCATCTCTATTAGAGGTCTGTTATCACAAGACTCCTGTACCTGATTGGAGTTCACCTCCATGAAGAGTTCCACCTCTACAAGAGAGCTGTCTCCAATAGACTCCAACTCCACAACGACACCTACAATTATGGATTGATCACCAGTTGACAGCCTCCTGATTAATCTCTAGATTTAATTGGGATATCCCCATGCTTATCCTTCCGAGGAACTCGCCATGATACACTGACACGACTCATAACTCCCGTCTATATAAAGGCCGCTCCCCCATAACCAAAAAGGTACGCTCAACACAGGCATCACATACACATTTACTATTGTGCTCGCCTATAATTGCCTATAATTATCTCCTGATCGCCTTGGTCTGATTCATACGCCGGAAGGGTTTTGAGCGGCCTCACCCCGGCCGATTACTTTTGCTCATTGCTGTACAGGTCGCCCCAGTTTAGCGGAGGTCCAGCACCGAGGCCGAGGAGCAATTCTGACTGTTGGTTGCTCTTCCAGATTTTTACCACAACAATGTTCATGATAATTAAGGTTGCGTTTGGATTTGTTGATTTGAATGAACAGATTTGGCATCATCATCGAATGAGTAGCTTTAGATCTGGATTGCAGGTATAGTTTTAGAATGGATTGTGAGAATGTTGTTATTTTAGGATTGAACACCTCTTAAAACCGCGCCGTAGAACTATCAATTCGCGCTTTCCGTAGGTAACAACATTCTTTAGATTTTGTAAGTTTAATCTCAAATTTCTTCATTTCGGAAATTTACTTAGTTTTATGAAATGAATTTGGGTATCATTTGCGCGCTCTCTCGTAATATATTTTGTGTTTCAAAATAAGTTGGCCAAAGTAGTGTAAAAGGCCCTGTTTGGCCTAGTCTTTTTTTGAGATATTTTAGTTTTTGTTTCCGAATTTTTTCGTCTTCTAAGGGATTTTTTATCCTTTTGATCAAAATTTTATATTTTTTCGGTTTCTCTTAACCAGAGAAATGTGAAGATTTAAAGATTTTGTTCAAATTTAAAAAAAATATTACAAAAAAAATAATTAATTTGTTAAGTAAAATATTTTTTTTAATCTTTAGTGAATATTTTTTTAAATTATATTATTTTTTATATTTTTCAGATTTCTTTCGTCCAAATAAATTAAAAAAAATAAATTTTTTTGATCAAACAGTAAATTTTTTTTATCAATAATTAATAATAAATTGTTATTTCCACTGCCCGACAACCCCACTCCTTGACTTGACTAATAAGTTTTTTTAATTTTCACTTTTACTTCCAATCCCCCTCCCAAACTTTCACTTTGTCATTAACCCTTTAATTTTTTTTTCTTTTAATACCTCCGGTTATTTATTAAAAAAAATGATTAAATTTTTTTATTTATTTTTTACTTTTACCTTCCGAATTTTATATAAAAAAAGTTATGATAAAATTTTATAATTTCTTTTATTCCCACCTTATGTTTTTTATAAAAGAAAAAAATATGAATCAAAATTTGTAATATATTTTTTAAATTTCTCTCAATTTATAAAATTTAATGCAAAATTAATTAACATAATTTTCTTTAAAACACAAACGAAAAAATTAAATTTTATCCGACTACATAAATTTTACTCAACTACATAATTTTTTTTTAAAAACATTAAAGCGATTTTTTTTAATGAATTTTTAGCTTTAGTTTCTTTATCTTAAAAAATTTATGTTAATTAGTTTTGCATTAAATTTTTTAAATTGGGAGAAATTTAAAAAAAAAATTATAAATTTTGATAAATATTTTTTTTTTTTATAAAAAACTGGCGGTGAGAGTAAAGAAATTATAAAATTTTATCATAATTTTTTTATATATATAAATTTGGAAGGTGAAAATAAAAAAAAATTAAAAAATTTTGATCAGTTTTTTTTTTAATAAATAATGAGGTTGTATTATAAGAAAAAAAATTTTACTAGGCGAGAGAGAGATGAGAGAGGGTAAAATTAAAAAAAAAAAAAAAAATTTTACATCACATCATCCCACCTCCCGTGTCGGGTGGAGAAAACAATTCTCTAATTAATAACATAAAAAACGAAAAGATCTAAAATATCTATATCTATATAAAAAAAAATAGGCCAAATTGTGCCTAAGCTTTCAAAACCCGAGGCCCGCCCCCCACGTTGAGGTCCCCATCTTATACGCTAAGTTAAAATGGGGCGCAGTACGGCAAATGAATAAAAGTTAAGTTTAGGTTCCGTTTGGTTTGGCAAGTTAAAAAAGTTAGAAAAAATTACAAATTAAACCCTATAGTTAATTCATCACAATTCAAACGATTTGTCAGTTTTCGTTAATTTAGTTTGATGACATCAAGTGGTTCCTACCAAAATAATTGATTAAATGGTCTTGCACGAAAAAGGCCCATACACTACAATTAATGCATATATTCTAGGGATGGCAACGAGACGGGTTTGGGGCGGGTTCGTCCTCCCCCACCCCTGTCCCGATTAAGCCCCGCCCTGCCCTGCTCCGTTTAATAATTTTTTTAATTATATATATTATATATAGGATATTACGGTATATTTTTTTAAAAATAAGAATAATTTTGACTATTTACACATAGTCGGGATAATCAGGGTGGGTTCGGAGCGGGGTGGGCTAAATCCTAACCACCCTGATTATTAAAAGAGTTATAATTTCCCTACACCCCTGTCCTGCTTCCGTTTATTGAGACCCCAAATCCATCCTATTAGAGGCGGGGTAGGGCTTGAAATAATCGGGTCAAATTGTCATCCCTAATATATTCAAACAAGAATTGAATATAATGATAGAACTTTAGTAAAATAAATGCTTAATTTTGTGTAGAAATTGAGACTTTTGAAGGTCATTTCCCTAATTGATTTTGGTGGGAACCACACAGTACTGTAAAACTATATAAACGGAGGTTGATGATTGCTTGAATTGTGACATGCTAAAAGTTTAGGATTTAATTTGTTAAAGTTAACAACTGGGAATTTAATTTAGGGAGAATTACTTAAAAAATCCCAAGTTTTGACCATGGGAACAAATTAAACCTTGGAGTTTTAATTGTAATTAATTGAATCTTATAGTTTTAATAAAGTAATTATTTAAACCATTTGTTTAAGCTCTATCTACTTAGGGTTAACAAAAGCAATTAGTTCCCGTCCAAAATGCACAAAAATAATTTCGTATAGTACTATTCAATTTTAAAACCATATTTAAATCAATTAACAAGATAAATTATAGAGTTTTAATTTTGTATTTATTTAAAGAGATCAAATTTTTATGTCATTTTAGAATGAGAATGGTTCGATTAAGGCCTTAAAAAGTAAAAAACCTCATATAACTTGGTTTCAGTATATTTTAGGCGAGAACCATTGATTTCATTAACTCTAGGTATATGGAGACTAACGAATGATTTAAATTGCTACCGAATTAAAACTACATGATTTCATTTTTTTTCAATTGAATTATAGGAATTAATTTGTTTCCATTATCAAACTCGATTTTTTTTTATGTAATTTAATTTATTACCGAGTCCAAACCTTGGGGTTCTTTTCGTAATTTTTCAAAATATTAAAATTTTCTCCCAACAAATTATATGTCAATGATCACCTACAGAAGAGAAAAATATAAAATTATTGCCTTGGCTTATCTAATTCTGATGAGCTCAAATCTCCCAGTTTCGTACGTAAAATGTAAGGGTCATTTTCAACCAAAAAAAAAAAAATGGAAATATTTTTGAAAGTGAAGGAAAGGTATTGAAATTGTGAAAAAGTGCTTGGAGATTCATGAGAAAAATAGTGTATCATAACTTTCCTATTTTGACATTTTAGATCCTCTACTTCTTTTTATTAGGGTTTATGTGCATATTTGGCAGAGCTTTGAAGTCACTAATTTTTAATTTTTTTCGTCTTAAAAGTTGTGTCAAAGTATTTTGCATAAATAACTTTCAAAAATTGAAAAAGAGTTTTAAATTCTGCTTTTAAATAAACAACTTTAACGTAAGTTCAGCTACACCAAACATACTCTACGTATTCTCACTACAAAATAAATAAATAAATAAATAAAGACACTCAACTTTATCTTGTCATTGATATTCACATGATTGAAAATCAAGCTTTTACTTTCGGGTTTTTGAAATATATTTCAAAGTAAAGTTTTGTTAACATCATGAGATGCTATGGCGAAATTCAAATCACTTAATTTAGTGTGAGAATTTTAATAGTACCGTTCAAAATTTAGACATTAAACCTACTATTTTAAATATCTTATTATTAAGTATAAACTCACCGTTATGTGTTTGTTGTAGCTGAGTTTATATTAAAATTATTTATTTAAAAGTAAAAGTTAAAAAATTTTTAAATAGAACTTTCAAAAATCATAATTTCTTAATTTTTAAAAGTTATTTTTAACCTATAAACAGGAGTCGTCAATCATGCAAACTCTTCTACAATTCCAGAAAAAAAAAACGTTAAAAAAGAAGAAACTTCTTCATCACGCATTCTCCAAACTAAAATATACGAAAAAGCCCACAGCTTTTTTAGAAAAAAAACTACTAACTTTTAGGTGATCCAAACAGCCGAGTTGTACATTTCTTACCAAATTGCCCTTGTGAGAGGGCAAAAGGACACAGAAATGGTCTCTTAAGCACAGCAATAAATAATCCGATGCCAATAGAGCTTCGAGAAGGACAAGAAACAAACGGCATTTGATATTTCTAACGTTGACCGTCAAATGAAGGACTTTTCTTAGCGTTGACGTTGACACGTAGCCAACCAGGCTAATTGCAATTCCCCCCCCCCCCCCGCCCTCCCCTCTCCCCCCCCCCCCCCCCACCCCAAAAAAAAGAAAACTATTGCTCAGTGTCTCTTAACTTTTCCAAAACTAAAAAACTAGTTAACTTGACTCCATAAACTATTAAAAGTTGTCCCTTTAATACTTTCGTTACCCATATATTAAACATAAAATATTAAATTATCATGT
This sequence comes from Actinidia arguta var. hypoleuca, assembly GCA_030159115.1. Taxonomy (NCBI): domain Eukaryota; kingdom Viridiplantae; phylum Streptophyta; class Magnoliopsida; order Ericales; family Actinidiaceae; genus Actinidia; species Actinidia arguta. The sequence goes on along the minus strand of BRYE01000014.1, from coordinate 4,897,767 downwards.
GAGCATCTCATGAGTAGAATAACAAATAAAATTTCTAAAATAGTCATATTTTTGTAATTAATCATTTTTAGGATCAAAATATCATTTTTTGTAAGGGATTTTATTTTATTTTTGTGCCTATGAGCTACTCACATAGTAATTTAATATTTTATATTTAACGAATGGGTAATGAAAGTACTAAAGTATCAACTTTCAATAGTTTATGGAGGAAAATTGACTGAATTTTTAGTTTATGAGGGTTAAGTGACACAGGGCAATAACTTAGAGGGGTAAAATGCAATTAACCGAAACCAATCACTGCTTCCTCTTGTGTCCTCTCTCTCCAGATGACTTGTTTTGGCGTGTTTTCTAAACGTCCACCGGTTAAATTCGGATCCTCTGAAGTGCGGGCTAGTGTTCCTGAAGTGTACAACATGATATCATTTTGTATACTTTAAGACCAAAATAATATCGTTTTGGTCCTGATCATGAAACAACGCCATTTTATATTAATTAAAAATAATGTTGTTTTGATACTAAAGTGTACAAAATTACGTTATTTTGTACACTTTAGAAACCCTTATGCAGCCTGCACTTCAGTGGATCCGAATCCCCTCCAGTCTCCTCTCCTCGGTCAGCAAGGCACTTTCTCTTTAATTACCCTCATCTTCTCTCTGATCTCACACACGCACACACATATATACATCAACTCTACAACCATTTGTTACATAAACAATCTTTTGATTATTCAAATTCAGTTCAAGCCCAGGTCAGAAATCCAAAGCCTCATGGAAAAGAAGGTGAAATTTCCCTCTCTCCCTCTCATAAAAATCCCGAGTCTTTCTTTTTTCCACTCTGTTTTTTTTATAGTTTATGGTTAAATGTCTTTGGAAATTTCTCTGTTCTTTCATGTGAATTTAAGCTAATATCCTGATGGGTTTTATGGTTCATCTCATTTCATAGATAATTTAAGTCCAAAATTACTTACTTACTCTCTCTCTCTCATAAAAATCCCGAGTCTTTCTTCCGCTCTGTTTTTTTTTTTTTAAATTATGGGTCTTTGGAAATTTCGATTTTCTTTCACGTGAATTTAATCTAATTTCTAGATGGGTTTTGTGGTTTATCTCATTTCATAGATAATTTAAGCCCCAAATTACTCATTCTCCCTCTCCCTCTCTCGTAAAAATTCCGAGTCTTTCTTTCTTCCAGTCTGTTTTTTTTTTTTTTTTAAATTTATGCTTCTTTGGAAATTTCTCTTATCTTTTATAAGGATTTAAGCTAATTTATTGATGTGTTTTTTGGGTTCTCTCATTGATTTCAATTTCTTTTTCTTTAGAGGAATCAAAAGTTTCAAACTACTCTGTTTTTCATTTTTTATGCTCTGAATTTCAAACCCATCTCTAAGAAAATCAGAATAATTATTTAATTTCCCTTTTTCCATTAGTGTTTTGTTACAATTGTTCACTGATTGTTTATTTATTTATTTATTATTATTTTTTTTTTTGCAGAAAGTTGTATTGAAATTGGACTTACATGATGACAAAGGCAAGCAAAAGGCCCTGAAAGCAGTCTCAACCCTCTCAGGTACTAAATGGTTTAATTTTCCCCACACAATTTCCAAATTTGCATGGTTTTTCGCAACATATTAATCTAACTCAATTCTCCATTTTTACGTAGGAATCGAATTCATCGGTATGGACATGAAGGACAAGAAGTTAACGGTGATCGGAGATATCGATCCTGTCGACGTTGTCAAGAAATTGCGAAAATTGTGGCATGCAGATATATTAACCGTTGGGCCGGCAAAAGAACCCGAAAAGAAGAAAGACGAGCCCAAGAAGGACGAGGGAAAGAAGGATGAGGATAAGAAAAAAGAGGAAGAAAAGAGGATTGAAGAGCTTGTCAAGGCCTACAAGGCTTACAATCCTTGCATGACTCAGTATTACCACGTACAAAGTGCTGAAGAGAACCCAAATGCTTGTGTTATTTGTTGATATATATATATATATATATATACACACACACACGTACAAAGTGCTGAAGAGAACCCAAATGCTTGTGTTATTTGTTGAATATATATACATATATATATATATATATATATGTATATATATTCAACAAATAACACAAGCATTTGGGTTCTCTTCAGCACTTTGTACGTTTATATATATATATTTGGAGACTTTGCATCCGTTGCATTTTTACTAAAATCTTAGTTTGCTCGTTTTATTTCGAAATGTGTTAGTCAACTTGTGGTTTTTAGATTCATCTATTATTCAATTAAGTGAAGTAAAAAGGCTATGTGTCCTCGTGAACATGGGGTATGTGTCCCTTAATTGAACGGCAGGTTGATAGAAGAGCAACGTTGACTGATACAATTGAAATTAAATAGTGCAAAGTAAAATTTTAAAAAACGTATAGGGGTGAAAATTGTAATTTACCCTTTTTGCTAATCATATTTGAGCCGGTGTCCAAAATGTGAGATGAGAATGAATAAGAGAGGATGATCCTATATACAGTTGTTATTAACTCCTAAATGCTTATTGTTCTCTTTGTACACATATGTTTACTTATATGCATCTTATACATATACTAATTGATGTGGGAAAAATACACACCACCTCTTAATTTTAAATAATTCATGTGGCTTACATCGCCCAAGGGTTCACATCACCTGCTTTCCGGGTCGCCTCGTATTATTAAAAAACTGAGCTCTACTTCGCCTATACAAACGGTTCCTCCAGATCGCCATAGGGCGAGGTGGTTTATCTCGCCCGAGGCAGAGACGTCTCCATGAAGACCTAGTCCCCAAAAGGATTTCATCCCCGTTAGAAGTCTGTTTCCATGAGATTCCTCCATCATTCTTCCTCCTGATCAGAGTCAATCTCCATGAGAATTTTACCTCTACAAGGGAACCATCTCCGATAGACTCCAGCTCCATGACAACGCCTAAAAATACGGACTGCTCACCAAATGGTATCCTCCTATATTATCTCCAGGAACTCGCCATGATTCATCTACACGGCTCATTACTCCATTTATATAAAGGCCGTTCTCCCATTACAAAAATATACACTCAACACAGGCACCACAGACACATATACTATTGTGCTCGCCCACACTGCCTTTAAATATCTTCTGATCGCCTTGGTCTAATTTCCACGTCAGATGGGTTTTGAGCGGCCTCACCCCGGCCGATTACTTTTGTTCACTAGTGTGCAGGTCGCCCCAGTTTATGCCGAGGTCCAGTGCTGAGACCGAGAAGCAATTTTGACTTTTGGTTGCTCTCCCAGATTTTTATCACAATAGTTTGGCGCCATCTGTGGGAACGATAGTTATCTTTATCCTATGCACCTACGCAACCGATTACTATCCAGACCAAGTACCAGCAGCCCTGTAGATAACAGAGCTCATTCAATGGCCAACACCAGTCAAGCTCCAGACCTAGAGGGCTTCACCGTGAGATACACGGTATGGCCGAACAAATGAGGATCATGAATGAGAATAACGCCCTTTTAATACAGCACCTCACCTCAAATAACCAGCCACCTCCTCCTTCGGCACCTCCTTGTTGCTCTCATCTCTCAGGTAACAATGAATTTCAAATCCATCGTAGTACAGAACGAGATAGGACACATCATTCTCCTAGTCCTTGCCCCCGACGAGAAATGAGCTCTTCATTAGAATCGCGATCATCCAGCAAAACTCCAGAACTGAAAGGCGAGGAAGTCAAGAGAGGGAGGTCTCCTCGTCGGGTCGATCAACTACCTAGGCGCCAAGACAATTTCACGTCTCAAAAGATCAGGGATCTAGACGCCCACCTAGATGCCATCAACACGGGGAACAACGGTCCAATAACTGTAGACGCTTTGATTAGACAAACTGAGCCACCTTTCACCCAAAGAATATTGAGAGCCAGGGTGTCGTCCAGGTTCAAACTACCTACTCAGCTCGGAATCTACAAGGGGAAAACGGACCCTATGGATCACCTGGATTTTTACAAAAATTTGATGTCTCTCCAAAGGTACTCAGACGAAATCATGTGCAAGGCTTTTTTCGCTAGGCTTAAAGGGTCGGCGATGTCGTGGTTCCGAAAATTATGTCCTGAAATCATCGACTCTTTTGGCAATCTGAGTAGGCTTTTCGTCGTCAATTTCATGAGCTGCAAGATCAGGCAGAAAAACGTGTCCCATCTTTTCACCATTCACCAGAAGGAAACAAAGAACTTGAAGGATTACGTGAAATGGTTTAACCAAGCAATATTGGAAGTTAAAGATCCCAGTGATAAGGTAGTTGTCATGGCAATGATGGAAGAACTTTGCCCTGGTCTACTATTCGACTCCCTGTCTAAAAATGTCCCAGAAATATTGTCTGTTCTCTAGAGTAAAGCTGATAAGTACATCGCCGCAGAAGAATTGGCCGAGGCCAAGCGAAGGCGAAGAGGAAAAGATGATCATAAAAGAAAAGAGCCTGATACAAGGCGATCTAATTACAAGGACGATAAGACAAGGAACAAGAAGCCCGACCGGGATTCAAGACGAACCAGCGAAAGGCGACTTCGTACTCCACCTCGTCGCACAGAATTGGTGTTGTCCCCTCTCAACGCTCCAATTGCCCAAGTTCTTACAGAAATTAAGCATGAGTAATTCGTCAAGTGGCCTTCAAAAATCAAAACTGATCCTCGAAAGAGAAATAAGAACAAGTACTGCGATTTCCACCGAGACCACGGCCATAACACAGAAGATTATTTTCATATGAAAGAATAGATAGCTGACCTTATCAAACGAGGATATCTGAGGAAATATGTTAATGATCGCCTATCGCCTAATTCACCAGAAAGGAGATATGGCGACAATGACCAACTGCTGGAGATATACAAGTAATCCATGAAGGATTCGAATCCGGGAAAAGTTCGAATTCGTCCAAGAAAAGGCATGCCAGAAGTGCCAGTAGGGTGTCCGAAGAAGTATATAACCTCTTCTCGCCAATGACTGATATTCACCCACCAATCACCTTCAACAATGATGATTTGAAAGGTCTACACTTACCTCATGACGATGCCTTGGTCATTTCAGCTATCATCGCCAATTTCAACGTCCAAAGAATCTTGATTGATAATGGTAGTTCGGCTAATATCCTATTCATATCGGCATTTGAAAAACTGAAGATAAGACTCGACAAACTGCACTCTTTCCTTACGCCCTTGGTGGGCTTTGGAGGAAATGTGACTCATCCTCTCGGATGGGTTAAGTTGGCAGTAACCTTGGGTATGGAGCCCCACCAAACTACCGTTTGACAGAACTTTATCGTAGTAGATTGTCCTTCACCCTATAACGCGATTTTAGGTCGCCCAACTTTAGGTGGGACTAAGGCGATCACCTCAACCTACCACCTAAAAATGAGGTTTCCCATTTCAACGGGGGTAGGCGAAGTAAGAGGCGACCAGATGTTGGCTAGGCAATGTTTTATTTTGGCCATGAAGATTGAAACCTCCCCATTCCCGAATGCCCAATAGCAATTACCGATCAATGATGGCGAGATGGAACCTCTGAGGGATGAGGTGGAACAGGTTGTCTTGTTGGATCTCCGAGAAGCTGAAAACCCCAAACTTCTTGAAAAAACTACTCCTGATCGTCACATTATGATCGGAACTAAACTTACAGACGAATTATGTTGTGCTTTAGTGGAATTCTTGAAAAGGAATTTTGATATTTTTGCCTGGTCACGGGGTGACGTCCCGGGTATTGATCCCCAAGTCGCGATGCATAAATTATATATCAATCCCGGACATCCTCCAGTTTGCCAAAAAAGAAGGAAATTCGCTCCCGAGCGATTAAGAGTTATTGAAGAAGAAGTGACCAAACTCATAAAAGCCAATATCATCAAAGAAGCCTATTACCCGAAGTGGCTGACCAATGTTGTCGTCGCCCATAAAAAAGGGAGGAAATGGAGAGTATGCGTTGATTTCACTGATCTCAACAAGGCGTGCCCAAAGGATAGTTTTCTTTTGCCAAAAATTAATTTAATAGTCGACGCCACATCTAAGCATGAGCTTCCGAGTTTCATGGATGTCTTCTCAAGATATCACCAGATCAAGATGTTCCCTCCCGATGTAGAGAATACTTCATTTATCACAGAACGAGGATTGTACTGCTACAAGGTCATGCCATTTGGTTTGAAAAATACTGGGGCAACATACCAAAGATTAGTAAATAAGATGTTTAAGGAGCTGATTGAAAAGACCATGGAAGTATACATAGATGACATGCTCATCAAGAGTGTTAAAGCAGCCGACCACATTGCCCACCTTGAAGAGGCTTTCGACATTCTGAGGAAGCAGCGGATGATGTTAAATCATTTCAAATGCATTTTTGGCGTATCGTCTGGAAATTTTCTAGGATTTTTAATAACAAAACGAGGAATTGAAGCAAACCCAGATCAGATTCAGGCTCTACTCAAAATGAGCTTGCCCAAAAATATTCATGAAGTTCAGCAGCTAACTGGGCGAATTGTCGCCCTCAACTGATTTGTTTCTAAATCGGTTGACAGATGCTTGCAATTCTTTAAAATCTTAAGAAAAAATCAAAATTTTCAATGGACTAAAGAATCGGAAGGAGCATTCCAACAGCTCAAAAAATACCTGGGATCGCCTCCTTTGCTTGTGGTGCCGACCACGGGCGAAGAATTATTTGTGTACCTTTTTATCTCGCCAACCATAGTAAGTGCTATGCTCATCCGAGAAGAAAACCGAGTTCAAAAATTAGTATATTATGTTAGTAAGGTCTTGATGGGTATTGAGAATAGATACGTAAAGATAGAAAACCTCGCCTATGCCCTTTTGATCGCTACCAAAAAGCTTCGTCATTATTTTCAAGCCCATCCCATCACCATGCTGACTGACCAACCTTTAAAGTAAATTCTCCAAAGACCAGACACCTCGAGAAGACTTCTGAAATGGTCCATCGAGTTGAGCGAATTTCATATTGACTACAAACCAAGAACGACAATAAAAGCCCAATCCTTGGCTAACTTTGTGGCTGAATCCACTTATGAAACCGATCCAGAAGTTCTCTCGGAGAATGAGATTCCAACATTGCGGAGCTATGAAGAGGACCTTGGGAGCTCGGATGAGAATCTTGAGAGATAGAGGTTATTTGTAGATGGATCTTCAAATCAGCATGGATGTGGTCCAGGCCTTGTCCTCCAAACCCCGTCAGGACAACAGATAGAATATGCTATACGGATTGAGTTTAAAGCAACCAATAACGAAGCCAAATACGAAGCACTCCTCGCCGGATTAAGGGTCGCCACAAGATTGGGAGTAGATTCCATCGACGCTTATAGTGATTCACAACTAGTGGCAAACCAAGTCCAAGGAGACTACCTCATCCGGGACGCGCGGATGGTGGCTTATTTGGACGAAGTCAAAAGCATGACTCAAAAAATCAAAAGTTTTACAATTCACCAAATCCCCAGAGAGGAGAATAGAAAAGCTGACGCCCTCGCCAATCTCGCCTCCATTTTTGATTTTGCATCAGACAGAAATATACCTCTGAAATTCCTGTCCAATCCAAGTATTGAGATCACCAAACCTATTTATCCGAAAGAAACAGACCCAACATGGATGGATGAGATCGCCGCCTATCTCCAGCACGACACACTACCAACGGATAAGCTCCAGGCTAGTCGGATCCGATACCGGTCTGCGAGGTTCTGCCTTTTTTATGGAATTTTGTATAAACGCTCTTTTTCAGGTCCTCTCCTAAGGTGTCTCCGACCAGATGAAACTGATTATGTGATGAGGGAGATTCATGAGAGCATTTGCGAAAATTATTCAGGGGCGAGGTCACTAGTACGAAAGGCAATTCGGCAAGGCTACTTTTGGCCTTAGATGAAACGCGATGCAACAACGTACACCAGAGAGTGTGACAAGTGCCAGAGATTTGTGCCAGTAAGCCACCTCCTCCATACTGAGATGGTACCAATGACCAGCCCATGACCATTTGCCCAATGGAGAATTGATATACTGGGACCATTGCCTCAAGCTCTGTTACAGAAAAAGTTTTTGATAATCGCCATTGATTACTTTACCAAATGGGTAGAAGCAGAGCCACTTGTCAAAATCACCGAGAAGAATATAAGGAATTTTGTGTGGAAAAGTATCGTCTGTCGATTTGGAATTCCTAAGGTTCTCATTTCGGACAACGCCATGGCACCGGCGATACTTCGCCAAGCGTTGAGAACGAGCTGAGCCGGGCAAATATTATAAAATATTAAAATTAATCTAACGGTAGGATGAATAAAAAAGCGAAGGCCTCATAAAAGGCCACCTCGCCAGGGCGAGTTAAAAGTATGGTTTCGTTCTCTTCAAGAAGTCTAATTTGTACGTCCTGGAAAAAAGAATAAGTCTCCCTGAGCAAGTCTAGCTCCTTGGGAGTCATAATATTATGCTCCTTCTCTACTGAGGGATGAATATCACCTCGGGGGTGACCTCGGGGGCTGATGGTTCTTCCATAGGCGATCTAGGAGATTGTTTTACCTCGTCAGTAATATATGACAATCCTTCTCCTAGGTGGTCGGATATCCAAGAAGGCAAGAACTCCAAGTCTGATGGGCTAACCTCAGGCCTATAGGACATAAAACTATAAGAATGAGAATGAGGACTTAGTCAAGGTACTTACTGTGCTAGAAAGCGGGAGGGCGACCACAAATAGGGGCGAGGAGAAAATCGGAGCGAGAAGGGCGACCACAAACAGGGGTGAGAAAAAAATCGCAGCGAGAGCAACAGTTTTGTAGAAGAAGTAGAGAAGTATAAATGAATGGGTGAGACCCCCTATATATAGAAAATACCAACGACTGAGATCTATCTGCTTCAAAGACCCAGATTATGCAGCCTTTTGAAATTCAAGCTCAACCGCCTATCTCGCCAAAATTTATCATTAATACGCCACCATTTTGCCCAAACTTTATTGTAGACGTTAATGCCCTCGCCCACGTGTCCCAATGGGAGAGAGGCGTAATTAATGCGTGCCTACGTGATTCTATGACTGACACTTAATGTTTACTCAAAGATTCCGAATATCTCTGCACTTTGAGTAGGGGGCTACTGATGTGGGAAAAATACACGCCACCT
>BRYE01000014.1:4808655-4811155 GCA_030159115.1 Actinidia arguta var. hypoleuca | reverse complement strand
TAATGGGTTAATATGATTCACTTTTTAGCCATTCAATCAATGTCTTTGTAGGGTATATAGTAACTTCATAAAAAAGGATATATATGGTATTCCAACCACTATTCGGTTGACGTCATGAATGAGCAGTCAATCTTACGCCAAGAGTGCTTTGTGTATTAATCCGGACTCTCAGAGATGGTTAGTGTAAAATGAGGGGAATCTGTTATAAGTTTCAAACTTCAAGGGAGATCATTGTAATTTTTTGAACGTCAGGGTTGCTTTGTGTATTAACTCAAAATTTCAAGGGAGGTCATTATAATTTATCCTAAAAAATATTTTGATTGGACATTAGTATCTACCTATAAAAAAATATTTTGATTAGACACTAATATTTATACTATCTAATTATTAAATTATTTTTATGAATATAACAAGTAATATGAATTTTAAAAGTGACTGTATATTACACTAACCACTCCTAAGGTTCAGGGTTAATACATAAAACACTCTTGACGTTTGAGAAATAACAGTGATCTCTCTTGAAGTTTATAAAACTTGTAACAGATTTCTCCCATTTTACATTAACCATTCTGAGGTTTCGGGTTAATACACAAAGCACCCTTCATATCATAGATGGGTAGTGGACAAATAGTAAGGGTGCTTTGTGTATTAATCCGGAACCTCAGGGGTGGTTAGTGTAAAATAGAAAGAATCTGTTATAAGTTTTAAACCTCAGGTGAGTTCACTGTCATTTCTCAAACGTAAGGGAGTGCTTTGTGTATTAACTCTGACCCTCAAGGGTGGTCAGTATATTTCACACATTTTTTAAAGATAGTTTAAAGTTGTTAAGTAGCCACCATTTGCTACGGCTTGGAGTGTCTAATATGAAATTTTAGATAATTGAGATGGAGTTTTAAACATTTGCAATGAGAAACAATCATCAACTTTCAGCTATTGTTTGACGAAATATTTAAGTGGATGCTATTTAGGTGCTTTATTGCAATACATACCCATATCCACTTTCTCAAAACCAAACCTAAACCCAAATCACCTCACTATCCAAAATCCATACCCTCCTGCCTCCCCCTTCTACTACTGACACTGCCGCCCTCACCATCACCAATTGCGGTCATCATCATCACCATCGTTGCTATTTATAAGGAGATAAAATACACAAGTATTAGTTCTAGTAGGCACCAACACCAGGCTATTGATATAAAGCAAGCTCGATAGAGAATATGTGTTGAAGCGCAATCGAGGCACCATCGGACATTAGCTTTGTCTGAGCTAGGGTAAATGCCGTTGTCGAGTTGTTGTTCTATAGCAAGCTCGGAAGAGTCATCGCACCGAAGTTTGGTGGAGAGACAATTGTCTACGGCGATCCCAATGCACATCAGGGGACAAAAAGTAACTTGCATGATGAAATTTTCTCTGACAGCCCTCATGCCTGGATTGAGACTTCGACAGCATAATGGTTAGCTACCAATTAAGTCTTAAGGGCATGACTGGGTCACTCGCCTACTTACTGACACAGCAGTCAACGCGTTTAGATACGCGTTGAGCTATAGTCTGTCTAGTAACGTGACAGTTGGTGCATCTAGATACACACGTTTTAGCCTATCTCAGCTATTTACTTGCATTTTCTCTCTTTACTTACACCTCTGGTTACCTGACTTGACCGTCGAGAGTCACTTTCCGAAAATAGTTCTGGCGGTCAAACTCACTGCTTCTGCCTTATAGAGAACATGATAAATATCAGAAGCTACCGTTAATCGTCGCTCAGTCACCGTAAGTGCCTATATTAGATTTACTTCCTCCTTTCCTCAAACACACAAAAACACACTATCACACCGCTGTCGTCAGTTCTACCACCACAGAGGTAGAGGGGAGGGGGCTTGAAGATAGTTAAGTTTGATTTAATTACAATTTGCCCCTTAAATTATTTATCCGTTGACTCACTGAGATTATGGAGCATGAGCAATCCACTTTCGATGGGCCCTGAAGGAACTGAAAATATCATATATTTCTGTTGCTTTTACCTTCATCAATATCCCTTCAGACCAGTCCCATATGTAATTATGGGCTCACTTCAAAACCATCCATGGGTTTACACGTTTGTAACATGGGCTTACCCAATAAAGGAAAAAATAACATCAAAAGATACACAATGGCATATATTAGATTTTGACATTTTAAAATTTGTGCTATCTTGTTTAGTACAGATTTTGCTTTTAATTTTGGGCAAAAAATAACTTCTATATCTGTTTAAAAACTCATTATGGAAATATACTATTTTTAAATTTGCTTTCAATAATCAACATTTAAATACCCGAATCGTATTGAAGAGGTAAAAAAGGGAAATATATACTATTTTAGTAGTTGATTTTGCAAAATAGATAAGCATTTTGAGAGAAGAAAAAGTGGATCAACAAGTATTTCTTGTTTGTGGTTTCCTATTAAGGAAGTTAGTACCATTGTGTTGGATAGAGAGCTTTCCCTTCCCACAATGATATAAATTCAT
>BRYE01000014.1:4796155-4798655 GCA_030159115.1 Actinidia arguta var. hypoleuca | reverse complement strand
GAGGTAGATCTTAGCACTTTCCCAAGACATGAATTATAGAATAAAAAACGTGAATATAAAAATAAAAAAACTGATGATGTGAGGTGTTTATGTTTCCAAATCAGAGACTTGATGGCACAAACGTTATTAAAATATTAAGTAAGGATGGTTATCAAAAAGTTCAGCTACTAATGTGAGCTTTGACGCGTGTTAGAAGTTGATTGGGTAACATGATGAATTAACAAAGAAAACAATGTAATGAATCACTAGATATATATTTGTAAGCTAAAGAAGTTTATACTTGGGCACAGTTTGGCAAGGTTTTGTTAATGGGTTGGACCAGGTCGGCATAGGTCTATTTTATTCGAATTGGATCAGAATTGGGTAGGTTTCGACGGACTTTGATTGATCAATGAGTCAAGTTGAGTTTGAGCCGGGCTTAAAAGATGAGACCCAAGCCCAACTCATGGACCTTTAAGGGACCTGAAACTACGAGCTGAACTGAGTCAATCCATGCCTGGACCTACGAACTTTTAAACAATATTTTTTTTAAAATATATTTTATTTCAAATTAAAAGATTAAAAATATTAAAGATAAACAAAATACGTAATTAAATAATTCATCCAAAAATATTAATTCTTTACATATAAAATATAAAAAAATTATAAAAAATTAAAGCCTTCAAGTTGGGTCTGGGCCGACCTTTTCAGCTTTGTCATGGATCGTGTCATGGGCCGACTTTCGATCTTCAAAATTGGACCCAAGCCTAGCTCATGTTATCTTGGGCTTGGGCCCTCTGGGTTATGAGCCATAGCTGAGCCAAAGACTATCGAACTAGGTCGAGCCCGAGCCGGGTCGAATCATAGGCCGCGGACTTTTGATGACCCTTAGGCCAAGATTTTTAATTTTAAAATTTTTTAGATGTTTTGATTTTTGATTTTTTTCGTTTTTGGTAAAAAAAAAAATTTATTCCTTAATTAAAATTTTATACGTTTTTTGTTCTTTTTTTAAGAAAAGAATATGAACAAGTAAAATATAGTTCAGAAAAAAAAAAGCTAATTTATTGAGTAAAAAGGAGCCTTATATATATAAAGTAATAGAATATATTTATTATTGTCTAAAACACTTATATTGTACAAAATCTATAGAATTTTTTTAAAATGACTAAATTTTAGTGTTAAAAATAAGATTTGAGAGCATGAATAAATGGTAAAGAATACGAGAACCACGTTTTTGTGAGTTTCCATAATATTTTTAAGAGATTCCTACTAATTTGCTTCAAGTTGTGTTAGATTTTAAAAAATGTACTAAAACATTTCTTAAAAGTTTAATAAGATTGTGTTTGGATTGATAATTTGATGATGAAAAATAAATAAATAAAGTGATTTTAAGTTAGCCCATTTAAATTTTAAGATATAGTATCATTACCTATGGTTTTAATATTATTTTTGGTTCTCCCTAATTAAATATTAAAAAAATAATATTATTAGCTATGATTTTGAAACTAGCATCCATTAATCTTTTCTTTTCTTTTTTTCCTTTTCGTTTGCGTGGAAAAACAAAACCAATGTTCCTAGGTTTAACCGCTAGTTTGGGCTAGTTTTTAAAAATATTTTTTAGTTGCTCTGATTTTTTTATTGTAAATTTTATTTTTTTATCGTTTGATTAAAGTTTTATAATTTTTAAATTATGCTTTACGAGATAAATTTAAAAAAAAAATCTACTAAAGACTACAAAAATTAAGCTAATTTATCGAGTAAATATTTTTGTTTTTAGTTTTTTTTTTGGTTCAAATTAAATAAAAATTCACATTTTCAAATTCCTCTTTTTAAGAGGAATCGAAAAAATATAAAAATTCAATCAAAAATTACTAAATATAAAAAAATTAAAAAATTGAATTTTTAAAAAAAAGCAAGTTCAACTGGGCTAATAACTTTGGTAATATTTGCCAAGCCAGTTCATTGTGCATATTTGGCAGAGTTTACAAAGAGCAACTTCTGTTTTTTTTGTCTTGTTTTTGTTTTTGTTTATAGACGATAAATAATTTACAAAAATTAAAAAAGAGTTAATTTTTAAAAACTCTATTTTAAAGATTTTTAACTTCAACTTTTAAATAAATAATTATAATATAAGTTGAATAATTATAGCAATTATGGGCCAGAAATTTATAAGACTGATGTAGATGTGTGCCGGTGCAGGTGCCAGTGTTCAATTTTTATTAATCTTTCATTTTAGAGAGAGAGAGAGAGAGAGGGAGTCAAAATTATAGTATTGAGTATCTTCTAGATGGCACTTTTTCAAAGCCTCCAAATGCCTCTTCCAACTTTTCAGGGAGGTAGGCGTCCAGGTATAGTGTCCGCCTAACCAGATACTCAAAAAAAATATAAAATTTTGATCAAATTAAAATTTTTTTTTATTAGAGATAAAAAAAATTCAAAAATCAAAAGAACCCAAAAATTAAGAAAAACTCATACCCAAACTGAGCCTGAATGTGCTTAAGGCGATGTTTGATACTCAAAT
>BRYE01000014.1:4786155-4788655 GCA_030159115.1 Actinidia arguta var. hypoleuca | reverse complement strand
GAATTAATTATAAATTAATCAATAAAGATAAATTTAGAGAAATACAAAACATCTTACTACGCAGGCAACTTTTGCAGTTGAAAAAAAAAACAATCTAGAACGTAGAAGACAAGTTGTGAACTAAAGACTAAAATGGTCCCTTTATGAAACCAATAATTGATCATAAAGACTTCTTTGGTGGTCAAGTATTGAACCAATTTTTAGTTTGTTTGTTTTCTAAAAAAGAATTCTCTAAAGCAATGGGTCAGAAAAAGATAAAATAAAAACATTAACCTTTTCTTTTCTAATTTCAAGTAACTAAGAAAAATACGAATCTGACCGTGGAATCGAATATTGCGAATTTACAAGGCATACTGAAATGATTAGTGAGGTAAAATTTCATTCAAATATCAATTAAATTGTCATTCCGAGAATAAATTGAATCTGAATTTTTTTCCATCAAAAAAGAATCTGAATATCCCCAAGTAATATATATATATATATAGAGAGAGATGAATATATACATATGTGGGTCATGTTTGGGGATGAAGAAAATAAAGAGCAAAGAAACGGATTCAGATCCTGTGAAGTATCGTATAATAAAGTGTTCTTAAAATATAATAAATAATATTATTTTGTACATTTTAAAAAACGCTTTATCATGCGAATATTTCAGAGGATCGGAACTCAAAAAAAGCATGCATGGGAGAAAAGGACGTTGATTTGATTATATATATGAAATTTTTGGTAATTCAGCAACAAGAGTCGGTGGGTTAATTGACTTGCAAGTTTGCGGTGGGCCCCATTAGAACTGTGGGCATTATTCGTGAAGATCTTCTAGAAGCCCACCTACTCACGACCCACTTCCCAACTTTGGCTGATGTGAAAAGGGTTCTTGGATTTGGAAACTGGTTTGTTTTGTTATTACGAAAGCTTAATTTGCATGATGTGTCCCTCTCAAAAAAATTAAATAAATAAATAATTAAAATTTTGCATGATGCGAAAAGGGGTCTTGGATTTGGAAACTTGTTTGTTTTGTCATTACGAATGCTTAATTTGCATGATGTGTTCCTCTCTCTCTCTCAAAAATAAATAAATAAATAAAAATTTGCATGATGTGAACAAGTGTTATTATTCTCACTATTTAACTGCTTTTCTTCTTCCTTAAGCAATCATTTGGCACCCCAACCTTAAGCGCATAATAAAATCTTGTACTATTTAGGAGTATTATTTTGAGTTTTCTTTTTATTCCTTAATTTGTTTTGGCCCTTTTGGGCTTGCAAATCGAAGAAATTCATATCAAAATATACGAGAGTGTGTTGTGGGTCCCACATCGATTGATCATTTTAGTGGGACCCTCAATCTCTCTCACATATTTTAAATTAGAATTGATCTCTTATAACGGGGGAGAAATCAATCTCATTTTTTTTTTGTAATTCTGAAGCAGAAATAAGGAGAGTTCCAATACACCCATTTGTCATATTGTTTTCGTTTTTGTTGGAAAATAAATTCATTTTCTCTAAAATAGTCTTTTTAGTTATTTTATCTACTTTTTTGTCTTTTCTTTTTATTTTCAAACACGTAATCTTATTGGGCAGGACGAAAAAAGGAAAATAAAATATTTTATGAAATCAAAGTCAATATAAAAAGGGGATTGGTTAAACAGTTCATGGAAATAAAATCGTTGAAAAGGAGTTGGCTTAGTAATTTATTGCTATAATGAGAACCCAGTTCCTATTTTAATGTCCATATTGGTTTCATTAAGGGACCATTTTAGTCTTTTAGTTCACCACTTGACTTTGAATCTTGGACTTGTCACGAAAATGAACGACGAAAGAGAAATGAAATTACTTAAAACATATTATTTTTTATGATGAGCTAAATGAAAAATAGAATGATGTTGAGAAATATCAATGGATTCATTTTTTCAACTCAACAACAACAAAAAAATGCTTCATTCACAACATTCATTTTTTCTTTCAACATTTTTTGTACACCAAGTGGGGCCTAACATTTAGGGATGACAATTTCTCCCAAAAAATCGGGTCCCCGTTCCGCACAGGCTCGGGGCTGGTTATGAAGGAGAAATTGTAACTCGGGTCGGGTTCAAGTTTAGCCCCACTAAATCCTGAATCCACCTCGATTATATATAAATAGACAAAATTATTCCTATTTTTTATAATTATACCATAATATCCTTATTATATATATATATATATATATATATATATATAAATAATGAGATATATATTTTTATACCGTTTATAAATATATATACATATATATATAATTAAAAAAAATATTAAACGGGGCGAGGATGAAGTTTTGAGTCCCAACCCGTCACGGGTTTGGGGCGGGAGTGGGAGATAATTTTCTTAATCGGGGCGGGGATGAGTTAGGACAAACCCTACCCGTTGCCATCCCTACTAACGTTTTTGTTAGATTTCATAGTTATTATTGTTTTCGAGTTCTTTTTTTGGGGTTATTTTTTTAACTGTTTAAAAAAAAATTATCCTCTTTT
>BRYE01000014.1:4756155-4766155 GCA_030159115.1 Actinidia arguta var. hypoleuca | reverse complement strand
TAATACTCATTGTAGATGGATTCACTCGATAAACAAACTAAACCTAAACATCCTTAAGTTTTTAAATCAAACTTAAACAATCTACTGTTTAGCTTATTTATCATAACTAACAAAACAAAAAAAAGCATGCCATTCTTCTTCTTCGTTTTATAATTTTTTTTATTGCCCAAATTTTCCAACATCAAGCTGATTTGGGCTGGCTCTGTATAAGCCCCCATAATAAAAAGCTTATTTCATTACACCAAATCAAAGTCCAGAATGCCCTGTACAGAGATATGGGTATCACAGACTCACAGTGGCTATTCCAAATTGAGTGGGCCTGATATTAGTTGGAAATGCATTGGGTTTGAAGGTTCTCAAAGTGACGTAACACTGGGCTTTGGGCTATTAGGTGGGCCAGTACCTGTCGATAGTTGTGAATGGCCAAACCCATACTCTCTCTCTCTCTCTCTCTCTCTCTCTCTCTCCCCTCCCCCCACCCCACCCCCCACCACAAGTCTTTGCACAATTTTGATCTATTCCTCTCTATTTCATACTAGATGAATGAATATTTACATTTCAATAAGTTTGCAACGTACCACTGAAACTGAAAATCAATGATCTATAACTGCCGCGCTATTACGATAACATGATCGATTTACGAAAAATAATAAAGAAAACTAAAATAATCACAAAACAAGAGAATATAAGAATTTACGTGGTTCAGTAGTATAACTTTGCTCAAAGTAGAAGGGGAGGAGGGAAATCCACGTAAATAATAAAGATTACGACGTTCAACCTTCGTGCACTCTCTCATGTTACAAATGTTACAAGCTCATTCTTACCCCAAACTCTATTTTGAAAATACATATCTCAAGAAAATTGGGGAAGGGGGCACTACGCGTGGAGCCCCAAATTGGCCTGGGTCTAGCATATGGAAGCCCTCAGACCCTCCCCTCCATAAGAGATGCAAATAATAACTCTAAGAGAAATGCAAGACATTTTACAATCTTTTAAAATATTAATTTCTTAACCGTTTTATGTTTAAATTTATTTGACGTGTTACTTTCCAACACGTTTCATAATGAAATATAGATATTTACCAGACTTCCTTTATTTTCAGAAGCTCTTATTATGGCTTTTTTAAAAAAAAATTCTCTTAGATTGTGTTTGAATTAAGAATTTGGTGAGAGATAATAAATAAAAATAAAAAAGTTAGACGATCCAACCATTGGATTATCTACATTTTCTATTTTTATTTTCTTTTCTCTCACCAAATTCTTGATCCAAAAACAACCTAAGGATATGTTTGGATTAAGAATTTGATGACAGAAAAAGAAAATGAAAAGGTTGGAGGATCCAACTGTTCCAAACCGTTGGATACTCCAACTTATGCTGTGTTTGGATCAAAAATTTGGAGACAAAAAAAAAAAAAAACTAAAAATATTAGAGGATCCAACCATGTCAAGCAATTGGATACTTTAATTTTTTTATTTATTTATTTATTTATTTTTCTTGTCAAATTCTTAATCCAAATATAGTATAAGAAATACAGCCTAAGAAATCATGATGGTGGCAGTTGACAAACTCATTCGAAAATGTTGATATATGTTCATACCATATTTCCTCCATTATTGTGATTCGGATTAATATTTGTTTAAACCCAATACGTGTATCCTGTAGACTGGAGAGAGAGAGAGAGAGAGAGAGGAGAGAATTCAATGGTTCTAGTCTGAACAAAGATCGTTAAGTAAACGCGTGTTTACATAGATATAAGTTTCGTGTAACTTTATCCCAGGAGTCGTGATCTTTCATGGGCCACGCGGGAAGGGTATGGAAAGAGTAAAAATAGCTTATAATAAAAAATGATATCAATATCTTCTAGATTCTAGAAGTTTCGTTTCCCATTTATTTTGGAGTCTAATGAATATCAAAATCCAAATCATCATTTAGGTTGCGTTGGATTAAAGATTTTGTGAGGAAAATGAAAGAGTTTGAGAATTCAACGGTTCAGAGATGTTGAATTCTCTAACTTATCTATTTTATTTTTTTTTTCTTCTACCAAATCTTTAAAGTTGTGTTTGAATCCCGAATTTTGTGAAAAAATAAAATAAATAAATAAATATAGATGATCCAATGATTCTGAATAATTAGATCGTCTCACTTTTTTTTTTCCTTACAAAATCCGATATCCAAACACAAACTAATCGAGGAAAAGCTGTTTCTTGTTTTGAACTGTGTACAAGTTAAAATCCCTTCCCTCCGCAACCCTATTTCTACAGCCGCACTATATAAAGTTTTCCCTTTTTTCTTTTAGCTCTCTTGGGTTTATATTTGTGGTTGTTGGTGCTTCGTTTCTTTTGGACTTTGAAAGTTAAATTGTGTTAATTTGGAATTTCAATTATTTAACATCTAAATGTTAAGTTTAATATTTTGATTGATTGGATTTGAAATTTGAATGGTTTAAATTTGGGTGTTAGGTTTAATATTTTGGATATCTGTCTTTGGCATTTGGATGTAAGTTGAACATGTTACTCATCTTCCCAATATTAGAATTGGGACCGAACCAGAATAGAAACCGCTTTCTAGCTCGGTGCTAGCGGTTCAGATTAATTCTTAATTCTATGGAATTGTTACTACCGGTTCAGTTCTTTATTTTGTAAATAAATTGCAAATACTATACATAATATAATTATTCATTATGCTATAGTAATTTTCCTAGACTTTCTATACTTGGACAGCCAGAATTGACCTGTTCGAATGAACCAAGAAAACACGTTTATGTATATAGATATAGATATAGATATGACTTCTCCAGATATATCCAAATTCCCTTATTTGCTTCCAAACACAAAAACCATCAAGTTCTCAGACCCAATCTCTCTCAATTCTTTAGCCCCAACAAAACAAAAACAACAGCAGACCAAAAGAGAATAGCCATGAAAGGAGAGGGAAACCGAAACAATGCAAAATGTATGGTGTACGTTGCGACCTTCGCGGTGTTCCAGACGGCAATCATCGTGGTGTTTTCGCTTACAGTGATGCGCATCAAAAGCGCAAAAGTCCAGTTCGGGGCGGTCTAGGTGGAGAGCATAAGCACCCGTAACACTGCCACCACACCTTCATTCAACATGAGGTTGATGACCCAAGTCGCGGTTAAGAACACCAATTTTGGGCACTTCAAGTACAGTAACATCACCGTGACCCTCCTCTAAGGTGGCACCCCTGTTGATACCGCCGTTATTCCCAAGGGTTGGGCCAAGGCCAGACAGACCAGAATGGTCAACATTACCTTAGATATCAGTTCTGATCAGCTATCCGGTGATACAAACCTAGGGAACGATCTAAATTCGGGTGTTTTGACACGGACCAGCGAGGCCAGGTTGAGTGGGAAGGTGCATTTGATGAAGATCATCAAGAAGAAAAGGTCTAGGCAAATGAACTGCACCACAGCGATTAATTTGGCAACTCGTGACATTGGTTTGAGCTGCAATTGACATGTTAGAAGATAAATCGTCAGTTCTTTTGAGTTTGAGAGATTAAATTTGGTTATTTCATCGCGTATTTATTCTTTGTAGTGTATTACAACTTTGGATTTGGATCGAGATTGGTTATTAGATTCATTCTTCCTTTATTTACTGCTATTACATTATGAAACCCATGTTCCAAACTTTTAATTTTTGGCATTGTGATTGGATCATTGGTGAGATATTCATTTCCAAATTGCAAAACCATCCATTTTCTTCCTACTTCAAATCACGTCTGCCCGGACCAACGTGAATCTAACGGATCCAATAGAAGCTTTAGATTTATTATGACTATGATTTATTTGTCCTATACTATGAAATGTAACCCACAAACTCTTTGAGACTCCATGAAATCAATGTCCAAACCTCGGACGAGTTTCAGGAACATAAAAAATAAAAACAACTAAATGTTCGTCCAATCTCGATTCCCCCATGGGTATAAGCCATCTGACTGGGTACACATATAGACCTAATGCTTCAAAAGTGCTTCACATTGTCATAAACCAATAAACTTGGGGAGAAACGAGGAAGACCGACACAATGGAGAGAGAGAGAGAGAGAGAGAGAGAGAGAGAGAGAGAGTACATACCGAGGAAGACCGACACAATGGAGAGAGCTCAGAGATGGCAAGAGCGCACAGAGCTAGGAGCAAATTGAGATTAGGGCAAAATGGGAGGGTGGTGGGGAAAAATTGGGAAACGAGTGGGAGTGGTTAGCGAAATTAAGTGTGTCCGTGTAATTTTACCGTTTAGTTAGTTCCCACAAAAAATGACCTTCTAAACGGTGTCGTTCACACTAAATGGGTGTTGCTTTTAGATTCTGGCGTCGAAGAAATTTTATTAACTTATTTGACACAGCCTCTCTAAGGAAAATAAATTTCTAATATTGCTTAAAATTTGATTAATTTAGTAGCTCCCAAGGCAAACAAAACAAATTAGTCTTTTATAATATTTCTAATATTGATTTATTCACTACATTTTTTCAACACTGTAAAATAAAATCTCCATTTGACTTGTAAAATATGGTGTTCTGATATTAAAGTAAATGTCTATTTATTTTAATTGATGTATTAAAAAAAATAAAAATCCTAAATATATGGGTAATCTTGGCATTTTTGTCAAAAAAAATAACTCTACTGGGAATTTAGATAATAATTTCAAAATTGAGGGACGTCGGTGATATATCAGAATCTGTAAGGGAGGTCAGTGAAATTTAATGTGCTTCAAACTCGTACTCACCGTAATGTAGTGGACGTACTTACATCGCATAAAATACCCACTAAACCAGAGAACAAGGTGTAGCCCAAGTGGTAAGGGCGACACCTTTCCAAGACGCAAGTCTTGGGTTCGATTCTCACCAGACCCCGGGCATATGACATAGTCATTTCGGGCGGACGTCAGGTACACGAGCTAACACTCGGAGGTATCGCGTTCGATTTCTGGTGGCTGTATCGCACATTCGCGTTTACATCCTGAAATGTGAAGGTCTAACTGTTCAGGTTATAGAAATTAGTCTAGGTGGGCTCAAAGGCCTGTCTAGGACACTATGTAGTTAATAAAAAAAAAAATACCCACTAAACCATATTTTCTGGTATCAGTTGAATAGATCCCGAAAACGGCCTTGGAATTAACCAACC
Organism: Actinidia arguta var. hypoleuca; assembly: GCA_030159115.1. Taxonomy (NCBI): domain Eukaryota; kingdom Viridiplantae; phylum Streptophyta; class Magnoliopsida; order Ericales; family Actinidiaceae; genus Actinidia; species Actinidia arguta. The sequence continues at coordinate 4,761,013 of BRYE01000014.1, read as the reverse complement.
TCCAGTCAATTGGAAGGTGTCAATGACGCGCATCTACAAGCATCGACTTGGTTCAGTCCACGCATTGCAGAGCCAATTCAAACCATATTTGTAAGGGTGAATTACACTTGACACCCTCTATATTTCTTTTCAATCACACGGCACTCTCTCTATTCTTCTTCGAAACCTCGTTCAATTGTATGGTCAAGTTACCAACTTACCAAAATATCATCCTTTAAATAAATCCAAAAAAGCATGAAAGAAGAAAGGTGTGGAAGAGGAATAAGTAGGAATGCCAATTTGCCCAGCTGCATAGAGACCCGCCCAGACTCTCCTCGAAAGAGATGGGTTTTTCCCATCCGTCCTCCCGAATTTGATCGATTTTGGTAACAATCGTTTATGTGCAAGAACGATATTAAAATTCAACCATAAAATCCAATAAAGTTTGAACTTATATTATATTTTTTAAATTCAACCATTTTTTTAATGTAATTTTATGCCATTTTTTTAGTTCTGCTTTCTTGGCCCCTCTATAATATATTTTTTTCACTAGTTTGAAAATTGGAACTAATGAAAAAAACAAGGAAATGAAATTGGTATGAAGAATTCCCAAAATATCAAGTCCCCGTTTTGGGTCCGAGGATGATAGATCAAAACAAAACTGAGCGGGAATAATAGATGTCGATAGAAATATATATATTAATATCATGTATCAAGGATTGGATACCCTAAAATTCAGCCCCTCCCACCCGTTGCCATTCCTAGGAATAAGATAGGGAAGGGAATGTTATAAATTTTTTTTTTGTGAATGAAAAGTCAAAGGGCTGCAATTTTTAATCCTTAATGGCTGCATTATTTGAGCCATAAACAGCCTCTAATGACTGGTATGATGACAGCCAATAAACTTACTAATGAGAGAGGTTATGGATGGATTTATGGTCATGTTTATGGCTGAGAATTTTTAACATGAAAGGTCATTTTTTTCACTATAAAAAGTTAATTTGTTTAGCTTGAACACACCAACACACAAAAACTATTTGAGTTCTTTGAGAGGGAGAGAGAGATAAAGTTTAGTTCGTCAAGGCTACTTCGGAGGTGTTCTGAAATTAGTGATTCTAGCCGTTTTATCCTGGGAGGAAGACGTCGACAACACCCTCGGTAGGCGGCGAATTTTTCTTAAGGAGACTGCGATTGCAGGACTCGGCAAAATTTTGTTTGTATCTTTTATTTCGATTTCTGTAATTTTAATTTCTGTAATTTATTTTGATTAATAAAAATAATTCTTTAGAATTCTATTTGTGCCGAATTATTTTTTCCAACAGGGAAAAGTTTATTTTTTCTGATCTCAACTTATGTTACATCGTCAACTAGCGCGAATGAACATAAGAGTTAAACATTTTTGTGAAGAGGTTGTCCGCGTCATTTCAATGGAATAAAGGGGTTGCAGCATAATTTACCCTATTCATAAACCAACGTCGTCCTATACTATACTATATATATATATATACACCCCCATATGACTCTCAATCCCCTTATAGATCCAAACACAAACACACAATATTCATAAATTGAGGAAGACAATTCAATTATGGCAGAAGAGAATCAAATTCAGCCACTTGCACCGGCGACTATTTACGGTAAAAGCGATGAAGAATTCGCGAATTTAAAACCAATTAATAATCGGGTGGAGCGGCGGAGCAGCAAGTGTCCGGTGTACGTCCTGGCCGTAATCGTATTCCTGGGCATGGTCATATTGGTCTTTTGCACCGCCATCTTACGCGTCGAAACCCCCAGGGTCAGGCTACACGCTGCGGCGGTGAAAAGTCTCGAGTACGCCACATCGCCTTCGGCTATGCTGAACGCCACCGTGGTGGCGGAGATGAGCGTCGACAACAAAAACTTCGGGCGGTTCCGGTTCGGGAACAGCACGGTGGCGGTGCTGTACGGCAACGTGACAGTGGGCGGGGGGAGGATCAGCGGCGGCCGTGCGAGGGCAAGGGAGGACGATCGGTGGAACGTGACGATGGAGGTGCGAGGGAGTGGTGGGTTGTTGAGAGAGAGTGGGAATTTTAGTGGCGATTTGAGTGAGGGGTCGGTGAAGCTGTGGACCTATGCCAAGTTGGTGGGTCGGATTCGGGTCACGAGGATGGTTAATAGGAAGAAGAGTGCTTTCATGAATTGTACTATGAGTCTTCATTTGTCGACCAAACAAATCAAGCATTTGAGGTGCAGGTGATGGAAGTTTCATACACAATTTTTGTACCAGATAGTTTTTGGAAACCTTAAGTCTCAGAATGATTTATTTCTTAGATGGTTTTGATCCGAGCTGTATCATGGAGTTGTCGATAATTGGTTAGTACCTGCTCATCGGGGGCAATAGTAAAGATAGGATAACAGGAATGGACTGAACACGATCACCGTCCCTAGTTAGTTTCCAAATAATTCTAATATATTAGTATTGTACGTATTTCATGCTTCAATTATGAATTCTGTATTTTGTATATTTAATAATTGTTTTTCTATAATTAAAATCTTACTTCCGTGCTGCAACAGCCTATCGCTAAATATTTCAGTATTTAGCAGATATCAGAAAATTTTTGTGTGACCCTACTGAAATTAGAATAATGAATGGGTCCAATTCGGAGAAACCCACCTTATGTGTGTGTAAACAAGTCACCATTTATTAATTCAATACACAAATTAAAGAGTGATGATAGGTACGCACTCAAAAATGGGTGTGTACAAGACAAACTTATTTTTTGTGTCTCACAAGTAAGTGGGACCCGTACTAATGAGAATTTTAAAAAAATCTTAATTAGGGCGGGTCCCACTTGCTTGTGAGACACATTTTTAGGTGTGTCTTGTACACACCTATTTTTTGATGTGTACCTATCATATTTCCAAATTAAATGCATGCAACCAATTGCTCCACATCGTTGTCAACCATAATAATTTCAAAAATCCTAATTATGGCGGGTCCCACTTGCTTTATAAAACATATTTTTAAGTGTGTCTTATACACACTTTTTTTTAATGTGTACTTATTATTTTTCCAAATTAAATGCATAACCAATTGCTCCACATCGTTGTCAACCATAATAATTTCTTCTTGAGGACGGGAAAGCAACCCCACACCTACTGGCTACTGCTTCAGGCCAGCATAATCTTTACTCAGCTGCTTGGTTCTCTCTCTCTCTCTCTCTCTCTCTCTCTCAATTAGTGTTCGAATAGAACCATTCATATATTTCTCCAAACTTTTCTTGTAGGTTCCACAGTAAGTTCTACACCGATAATCTAAGTCATTTATCATCATTTATCTCATGGACCATGCAACAAAGGTGTTCAATCAACTAAAAATCAACGTTAATGAACATCTACAATTAAGACAAGACCACAAATTACTTTAGATATTATGTGTTCTATTAATGAGATAATGCAATAGCTTTTAGGGTAAATTTGGTTACCGAAGTTTATTTTTTAAATATTTTTAGATTATATGTACTTAAAAAGTAAAATATTTAGATCACTTTTTAAAAAAAAAAATATTGATAAGAAAATTTAATTTTTTTAAGTACATTTTCATTAGAAGTACTTAAAAAGTAAACTATTTAGATCAATTATTTTTGTAAAAATTATTTATTAATAAAAAAATAAAATTAAGGTAGTCTCAAAATAAATGGTATTTTATAAAAAAAATATTTATTTATTTATTGAGTGCATTGAGAAAAAAAAAATTGATTTCCTAATCAAAAGACAAATTTATTATTTTTGTACAAAAATTATCTCCAAGGGAGATCCTTGCTATTTTTAAAACTATAGCGGTGATAGATGTATTTATCATAAACATCAGGGGAGGTCAGTAAAATTTACCCTAGCTTTTATTGTGTCCTAAATATAAAATCCATAGCTATAGTAAGCCCGGTTGCGACGGCCCAAAATAAGATAGTTGGTTTCCCAATTAAATGATGAGAGAAGCCCAATATCCAGCCGCGTCTCGGCCAGTGGTTTTCAACTTTCCTTACAAATAAGGCCTAATTTGGACTAGATTTTCATTGTTTATATAGTCGTTCTAGTTTTTGAGATTTATTTTATTTTCAGTGAATTTTTTTCATAGTTAAATTTGATTAAAATTTTATATTTTTTTAACTTTTCTTGACGAGGGGAGTTTGAAATTTTAATTTTTGGGGGGCTAATTTTGAAAAAATAATCACTAAAGAAAAAATAAAGGATTTTTACTTAATAAAGTAGCTAATTTTTTTGTCTTTAGTGGAATTCTTTCCAAATTTAAACAAAATTATTATATTTTGAATTCCTCTCATTAAGAAAAATAAAATAAATAAATCAATGTTTAAGAAAATGGTGAGAAAAAACCATCACATATAAAAAAACTCAAAAACCAAAGCAACTATATAACTCTAAAAAACTTAGCCCAAACAAGGCCTAAATTGATCAATTTCCAAGAGCAATACTGAACAAAATAGAAAGGTAGGGCAAACAAAGGGTTAGGCTTAATGGTAAGTTTGGTCTCCAACGTATATCATTTGTCGTATTTGGATCTCAATTGTATTAATTTTGTCTCCCATGTTTGAAATGTGTTTTTAAATGGTTCCTAGTCCAAAAATCATCTCATTTCTAGTGAACTTTTTTTTAAATTTGGTCAAAATTTTTATTTTTTGGGTTCGTCTTGAAAAGAGGAATCGAAAAATAAAAAAAAATGACCATATTTTAAAAAAAATCATTAAAGACAAAAAAATCCAAATTACAGTTGATTTTTAGTAGGATTTTTTTGTCTTTTCTGATTTTTTTTTAAATATGGTCATTTTTTTACTTTTTCGATTCCTATATTCAAGACGAACTCGAAAAATAAAAATTTTGACCA
>BRYE01000014.1:4738655-4741155 GCA_030159115.1 Actinidia arguta var. hypoleuca | reverse complement strand
CAAAGTGCAGTTTACCCATTCAAAGTATCATACTTACTGGGTAATTTTTTTTATTTGTATTATTCAAAGTTACTAACCAGTTCCTCCACTCAACAAAAGAGAGTATTCTTGAGAAATAAAATTAAATCAACCAAGGTATGACGTGTACTTGGATGTAACATATCTTTCTCCAAGTTGTTCAATTGATCATAAAATTACTTTAATACTTTCTGATAAATATTATACTTTAATTTCATTTTTATTAGTGTTTTTATTTTTCAAATTATTTTTATATACGTTTCAGTACCATATCCCATTTATATATCTTATGTTGGTAACTTACAAATAAAAAACGTTACGTGATTTTCGAACAGTTAGATCATTTAATTTTTCTTTTTCTCTCACCCAATTTTTGATCCTAATACAATTTTTTGATCAAATATTTGGTGCAGAAAGAAGGATAAAAGAATTAAATTATTCAACTGTTCAAAATTCTTTTATTTTTTATAATTTTTTCTCAAAATACGGAGAGATTGATTCGAGCCCCTTGGTCTAGGTATGAATCTTTGGGCTAATCCCACTTGCCTTTTACACGAGAGATTATTCAGTGCTCTTAACATTATTTATTAAATGACACATTTATACATATTTGTTAGAACGTCATTAAGATTTGCTCTAGATTAAAAAAAGCTGACTCTTTTTAATTGTCGAAATTATGGTATTGGTGCCACGTGGCAAACATGCGGGTGTGGTGTGACCAAAGTCATAAAGAACTTTGATTTTCCGATCAGGGTATTTTATTTTTTAATTTCTAAATAAATACTATACAAACAAAAAAATTATACAAAATATTCAAAAAAATCATGTGATTATTTATGCATCTTTGATTTATTGGTGCCAATTCTAATTAAAAAAGTATGATATAATAAAAAAAAAATTCTTCCATTAAGAAAAAATTAAAACTGTTACGCTTTTTTTTAAAAAGAGAAATCAAAAAATATAAAAAATAATATTTTTGTAAAAATAAAAACATATAAAATTGGATATATTATGTTTATTTATTGCTTATTAGTATTTTTTCAATTATAATATTTTCATTTTTACCCTTTTGATTTGCTTACGCAAGTTGGAATTTTTTTAAAAAATACTAAATAAAAAAAGAATCGATTAAAAAATTGTCTTTAAGTGCGAGCCAACCAATAATTGAAGCAAAAAGGTCGAGAGAGAGAGAGAGAGAGAGAGAGAGAGAGAGAGAGAGATGAAAAGGCCCTATTCATTGCTTCCGATACTTCACATTCATATCATTAGATTGTGAAAGGGCCCACCATTGAAAGCCCAGATAATGTTTGGGCCCACAATCAAAGAGGGGGTTTGGTGATAGCAAGGAGCTTTTCATAATGATGGAGTGATTGTGACCGTCTGATTCGTGTTTACAGACTGTAGAGAGGGTAAATTACTGTTTTCACTTTTATACTTTCATAGGAATTACACTTATCCCCTTATCTTTTAATTGTATCAGTCGGTACCTTTTGATTCGGGTCAGTTGTCAATGTAACCAGTTTATCCATTTGGTGTGGGCGTTCTATGTAGATTAACTTTATATTCAAAAAGATTATTCAAAAATAAAAGTTAAAAAATATCAAAATAATACTTTTATAATTTTTTTTTCTTAAGTAGAAATAAAAGTTGTGATAACACTAGCACAACTTGGGCCCTACTTACAAAAAAATCCTATTGAAAAAAAAAAACTTATCCACAAAACAAAAATAAACTTGGCTAAAATCTCTAAAAATTACGAAAAAAATTTACCCCAAACAAGGCTTTAATACAGAAAAAAGAAAAAGTAGTAACAAACATCGATATTGTTCAATTAAGTATCGAAAAAAGACCGTATGCCTGATTGAAAGAGGTCTCATGGTATTTAATTGAATTGAAAGTAGACGAAAATGGCATCATTGAGACTTGCTCTAAAAGCGTAAAAGGGTGTAGAGTAGAATATATTTAAAAATATAAGGGTTTAAAATGTAATTTACCCAATGGAAAAATTATCTAAGTGGGTCCTCTCGAATGTGACAGAACCATAACATCTTTAATGGAGGAAACGAGTCAGTAACTCCGCTATTGGTAGGCAGAATTTCAAATCAATGGACAGAACGAAAAATATTATCAAAAACAGTTAAAAACAGACAACATTGATTAAGCAAAATGAAAAATACTTTTTAGATTATCAACTGATTTGAAATTCCACCCTTATTTGTTATAATTCTTTGTTTGTAACTTTGTACAGTTTCATAACTTTCATTACTCGTGAGTCTGACACACTCTCTTTCTCTCTCCATACATACACATATATAAACTAAGGCCCCGTTTGGTAGTTTTTTTTTTGCGAAAATAACTCAGTGTATCATAGTTTTTTTAGATGTTTTTTTTTGTCTAATTTTACCTAATTTTTAATTTTTTTTCTTACCAAAACAGAGCGTAAAGATTTCAGGAATTATTTTTATTATGTTAATAGATATTT
>BRYE01000014.1:4721155-4726155 GCA_030159115.1 Actinidia arguta var. hypoleuca | reverse complement strand
ATAGGTGAATGTGTGTGTGTACATATATGAGTTTATTCATATTAGAAAATAAAGTTGAATTTTGATTTTGATTTGAAAGTGGATGTGTGAGAGAGTGGGCCAAAAGAATTGGACCCAAGATTGTTTTTAGTTTGGGTTTGTTGCTTGGGCCAAACAAAACCGAAGGCCCAAGAATGGTATTTAGGTCTTTTATTTTATTTTGACCTAAACATAATTAATGTTAGCATTTTTTTTAATTTTTGGGGCCTTCTTCTTTCTCATTTCTCTCTTTAGAGTTGAGCCAAATGTTTTTTCACATTCAATGTTAGATTTGAGTGAGTTGGAGTGAGATTTGAGTGAGTTGGAATGAGATTTGGAAGAAAGTTATCTAAGAAGAATTGGGATTGGAGCAATTCAGAATTTCGGGCATTACCATTGTTATGGAGCTTTTCATTACTTGGAATTGAGGTAAAGGGGGTTAGTTTGTTTGGTTTTTACTTTAGAGTTGTTGTTAATGGATTATATCTAGCGTATTGAGGTTTTATTTTGGGTATTGAACTTTAAATGAAAGGTTTGCTTTATATGGAAAAATTTGGGAGTTCAAAGATCAAGTGTCGACATTTCATTTTTCAGGTGTCGACATCTTATATCGCATGTTGGTTACTTACCTTAGGTGTCGACACTTTTGAATAGTAAATTTGATATTTTGGCTATTGACTCCAGGTGTCGACACTTATTTTCAGGTGTCGACACTTTTGAACAGTAAACTTAGCATTTTTGGCTACTGACTTCAGGTATTGACACCTTATTTTTAGGTGTTGACACTTTTGAACAGTAAATTTGATATTTTGGCTACTGACTCTAGGTGTCAACACCTGAGACCCTATTTTCAGGTGTCAACACCTATGAATAGTAAAAAATAATAATTAAATGATTTACCTTGAGCATGATGATATCTTGTATATTATGTTATTGCATTAATTTTTTGATAAATGTAATATTTGTATATATAAAATTAAAAAAATATAATCTTTGTGTATATTTAGAGTTTGAAAATAATTTTGAGAATGAAACGTTAGAATATGCCGAAATTAAATCGCTTAGAATAAGCACAAAATGAAAGTCCTAATGGCAAGATACGGAGGAAATGTCATAGCCCACGGTAAAAGTCTGAAAAATTGATAAAATAAAAGTCGTAGATGACCACAATACGGAGGGAATATCATAGCTCACGGTGAAAGTTTAGGAAGTTGACAAAATAAAAGTCCTAGATGACAACGATACGGAGAGAATGCCAAAGCCCACAATGAAAGTCCAAAAAATTGACGGATATTGTCTCATATGCTTAGTGCATAATGAGGTTGCTTAGGTATTAGCCCAGATGTGTCATGCAAATGAATTGAGTTATTGCTTTGTGAGAAAAATCGAGAAGTTGAAAAATTGCTGAATTGTGAAATCACGAATTAAAAAATTAAAAGTATATTTCGATATGAATGAAAACATATTTTATTATATCATGTTTTCATTGTATATGATATGTATCATGGTTTTGGCTTAAAATATCAAGTTCATTGTTAAATCTTTTCAAGGTAACTCACCTTTACTATAAAATGAATTTCAAGTACTGAGGGTTATCTTGAGTCGTGAAGCATGTGGATTGTCGTTACATTCCTTTTGTCTAGAAAATATGTAAATGTATTTTTTGGAATTATAATTATTCTTTTGACCCGGTGTGGGTATTGTCCATGGGATATCATTTGTTTTGTATTTGATAGCTCATGGAGAGCTTAGTCCCGCATGAGGAATTCATTTTATTGTTTTCTGATGTAATGACGGTGTATTGTCATGTTATTTAATTTGACTTTTTTGCATTTGAGTTTTTTACTTACGTGGTTGGGTATTGGTTTGACTGAAGCATAACAACATGGTATCAGAGTTCTAGGTTCGAATACCTATGAGCCGTGGGGTGGTTAGACCACGTTTGTTTTCGAGTCTAAGTATTAAGGGGTAACATGTGTATGATATCTATGTGATAGGGATAACATGAACATACATGCTACATGTTATTGAATTGCATATGGTATATCAATGTTTTGATCAAATCATGATTGATTATGATTGTCTTATTATTTTCTTGTGGTATTGTGTAGAACATGGCACCACGTAATGCGAGAGGTCGTGTGACGTCATTTATAGGAGCTCATGCGGCTCGAGTAGCACGTGGGGCTCGTGAGAACCGTGATAAGGATGATGGAGATAATCACCAAGAGTCGGTGATGGGAGAAAGAGCCAGTGCTATTGGAGGAAATATTAGAGGAGTAGATGGTATTCCACCGGTGGGAGTTAGTGGCGCATAATTTATGCAAGGGGTATTCACCGCAATTGAGTAAGTAGTGAGGAACGTTATGCAAACGATGTAAGTGCCGGTTAGAGCGACGAAAAGTAGGGTTACCACGACCACGAAAGCCTTTCTTCAACTACATCCACCAACATTTAAGGGAGAACCAAATCCATTAGTTGTGGAAGATTGGCTTGAACAAGTCACAAGAGCAAGAGCGTTAGATACGATCTTGGTAACAGAGGAGGAGTTGAGGGTATTGTTCATATCATATCAATTACAATGGAATGCACTCCAATGGTGGATGACTATTAAGGAGAGCGTAGCTAAGAAGTGAGAAACTTTTAAGAAGACATTTCTGGATTAGTACTTTATTGACAGAGCGAAGGAGGCACTAAGAATAGAGTTCATCAACCTAGTGTAAGGGAGTATGACTGTGACTCAGTATGAGGTCAAATTCACTAGTTTGTCGAGATTTGCAAATGCATTTGTATCGACGGAGGAGGAAAAGGCAATATAATTTATGAGGGGGCTTAAGCCTTCCATAAGGAACAAGATTGCGAGAAACTTGATTAAAGTCTACTCGATTATGGTTAGCTCAGTGGTGGCCATTGAGGAGACCTTGAATAAGACTAGGAAGATCACAAATTCAAAATCTCAACATGAGGGAACTTAGCAGTCAATTTAAGGGGCATTCTTTTAAGAAGCCGAAGAGTTCTACTGCACAACAGCAGTATCTTGTGAGGTCTTCACCCGCTATTTCAGTAATATCATCTGATCAGACATCTCGAGGAGGGCTAATTTGTTTTGGTTGTCATCAGTTGGGTCACCGTGTTGTGAACTGCTCACTGAAGGGTCAGTAACGACAGTTGCAGCAGAGGGGACAATCTCACATCCAGGCACGAGGACAATCATTGGTTAAGGAGTCACCTACTTGCTTTTAGTGTGGTCAAGTTTGTCACATCATGCGTCAGTGCACACAGAACGTAAACAGTCAAGGAGCTACGGGAACGCAGGAACCTATTCGATCAGTTTAGGCCTCAAGAGCTGCTCTGCTTTTACTTTGGCCCAGACTTCATATCAGTCCAAACCACATGCTATAGTTCAGCAGGGTCAGAGGACTCAAGGGCGATTTTACTCTATGACATTAGTAGCGGGATCGTCGAGGACCATAGGGCAGCAAGAGCCACAGTTGGATACCTCTGTAGTACGAGAATTTTTTGTGTTTAATTCATGGGCTCGTGTTCTCATCGACACAGGAGCATCATATTCATTCATCTCATCATCATTTGTTTGGGCATTGGGGTTAGAGATTAAGGTGTTAGATTCAAAGCTTTTGTTAGACACTCTAGTTGGAGGTAGGACAACTCTGAGACGAGTTTGTAGATCTTGCGAGGTTGAGATCACTAATAGACGCTTTGTGTTCAATTTCATCGTGCTAGACATGACGAGTTTTGATGTAATTCTAAGTATGAGTTGATTTCATCGTCCAACATCAGGTTACCTTTTGTACACCCGAGGGAGATCATTTTTATTCGTGAGAGAGAATGTCATAGCCCACGGTGAAAGTCCGAGAAATTGACAAAATAAAAAGTCCTAGATGTCAATGATACGGAAATAATGTCATAACCCAAGGTAAAAGTCTGAGAAGTTAACAAAATAAAAATTCTAGATGGTAATGATACGAAGGGAATGTCATAGCCCACAGTGAAAGTTCGGAAAGTTGACGGATGTTGTCTCATGTGCTTAGTGCATAAAGAGGTTGGTTAGGTATTAGTCTAGGTGTGTCATGCAAAGGAATTGAGTTATTGCTTTGTGAGAAAAGCCGAAAACTTAAAAAATTGCTGAAATTGTGAAATCACAGATTGAAAAATCAAAAGTATATTTTGATATGAATGAAAGCATATTTTATTACATTATTTTTTCATTGTATATGATATGTATCATTATTTTGGCTTGAGATATCAAGTCCATTGTTAAATCCTTTCAATGTAACTCACATTTACTATAAAATGAATTTCAAGTATCAAGGTTTATCCTGAGTTGTGAGGCATGTCAATTGCTGTTACGTTTATTTTGTCTAGAAAATATATAAATGTATTTTTAAGAATTATAATTATTCTTTTGGCCCGATGTGGGTATTGTCCATGGAATATCATTTATTTTGTATTTGATAGCTCATGAAAAATATGGTCCCACGGGAGGAATTCATTTTACTATACTCTGATGTAATGACAGTGTATTGCCATGTTATTTAGTTTTACTTTTTCGCATTTGAGTTGTTTACTTACGTGGACGGGTATTGGCTTGACCGGATCGTGACACAAGACCTCCCTTGGAGGACCAAAAGCTCGAATCTGAAAATACATTAGCAGCAACCCAATTCTAGGTAACTTTGGGCAACCAAATGATAAAAAATTCATATGCGAGACATGCACAAACCTACCCATACCTCCTTCACACTACAATATAAATCCCAGCTCCATTGGGTTCCATTTATAGGCCTATAAATAGCTAAAAAATATTTTGGGCCAACTCGACAACTTTTGGGCTGAGGCCCAGTCTAATGGAAGACAGTTCAATTAGCTTCAACATTTCCATAAAAATATGGATAATAAAGTCTAGGTCAGCCTAGGCTTGGTCTCAACCAGCTTTCATGCCCTCATGGGTATTTAACCTAAAA
>BRYE01000014.1:4686155-4688655 GCA_030159115.1 Actinidia arguta var. hypoleuca | reverse complement strand
ATTAAATAGCAGTGCATTTTGCAGCTTTAGCTTTCAAATTTTGCAGAGAAAGGCATATTGCAAGAGAGTACCATATACAAGCAATCATGTTCCAGAACCAATTCCGAGAGAGTACCATATCCACTTTTATCCAATATTTTCTCACCAACCAAACATACTTTAGAAATACTTTTAATTTCTTTTCTCGTTACTCAAAGATTGGACAGTTCATATGTTTCATTAGTACGATCATATTGTGCAAATCACAAAAGATCATAAAGGTGCGATAAATGGCTTGATCAGATATTGAAAAGGTTCAATCTACACCTTTACATGCTAAACCAGGCAGCGTGATTGGACCGCTGAGTTTCAAAATCCTAAAGTGACTGTTGGAAGAAAGTTTTTGAATTCAATTATATCAGTCACAAGATTGAGATTTTGATAAACTTAATTCCCAGCAATTTACTTGTTTCGTTTTTTTTTGAAAAAGTGTATTTTCTGGGAAAATAAACTTCCAGAATTCTTTACAATCAGGTTTCTAACTTCGTTGGTGCGAACGTAATCAAACAACAACTTGTTCTTGGGCTTCATGGGAGGGTTTGCAATAGTTTTTGCTTTTTCTTTTGTCTTAAAAGTTGTGTCAAAGTATTTATCATAACTTTTATTTCTGCTTATTAACCAAAAAATAACTTTTTTTTATTTTTTTTAAAAATAATTTTGATGTTTTTCAACTCTTATTTTTGAATAATCAACTTTTAACATAAATTCAGTTGCACCGAACACCCACAATTAGGACTTAAAAATTATCCAAATGAAACTTTTCAAAAACAATTTTATTATCTTTTTAAAGAATTTTTTTACCAATAAATAGAAAACAAAAGTTGTACTAAACACTCTCGGACATAACTTTTAAAACAAAAAAAAAGTAGAAACTGTGGCATAAAATTAAGTTGTGACAAACACATTCATTATATCCCAAGAAAACATACAGTCCCATAATTTAGACTCAGAAAATAATTTATAATTCAAAATAAATGGTTCAGATTCATTTGAGCATATGAATCTCGCTCACATAACTAAGTGAGTCTGAACAATTCATTTTAAATTCTGAAAATTTTTCCGAGTCCAAATTCTATCTCAGGGATATATTCGCTAATAACTCAGTGCAAACCTTGATCGGATTGAATATCGTCTGAATTAAGGAATTCCAACCACCTTCTTCTTCCATAATAGTAATCCTGCATGCATGTACCAACAGTACTACATATCTAGCAAGATTTTACTCAACAGAATGTGTGTTTTTTGGGTCATAATCAACACACTGCACCGCATGCATATGGATTGTAGATGATGATCCAATTAATGAATGTTTTAATTCATGAATTAGGTCAGATTCTCCCATTTACCAACTAATCTCTCTATCTTATATATTCTGTGGTTCATCTTTATAGATGTGTAGTCCAAAGCATCTGTCATCACTGGCAATCTCCACAACTGCCATCCATTTTTCTAGTGTTAAACTACGAAATTACATTCACTTTATCCCCATAATACATTCCATTTCTTACTCTAATTTTTCTCTGAAACAAGGTATAAAATCAAGTAATACACTGTAAATTCAATATTCCAAGTTGTACATTTTTTAGGGTTTGTCGAGCTGATCATTCATTAAAAGGATTAGATTGATTGAACATCATTAGCAATATGATTGAAAATATTTCTTATGAAATGTAGAAATGTAAGTATACAAACTGTTTATAATTTTTGTTTTAGTCAATTTTTTTCACAGCTTGATCAAGCTTTTATACTTCTTGGCTTCTCCTAATGAGAGTTGCCTAAAAATCTAAAATAATAAAAATGAACAAATTTGGAAAAATAATACGGTAATATAAAAAAAATCTAAGGTTAATTTACTAAAAATGAGCGATTTTATGTTTCTGGTGATTTTTTCAAATTAAATCAAGATTTTTACACGTTTAGGTTCCTCTTGTCAAGAGAAACCAAAATTCTTGATACACGTATAAAAGAATGGTTATGTTAGAAGAATAATCAGGAGGCATAAAAGAATAAATTCCAAAACTGAGTCAAAGACTCAAAGGGGTTGTGTTTGAGGAATGAATAGATAGATACCTGAAAGGTTTTAACAAGGGAAGGCAGAGAGAACATAATCTGAGATCATATTGTGCCATTGCCAAATATGATCTAAGATTTTATTTTGCAACCTTCACGTCAAATTCTATCAAATAATCTCTTATAGTTTAGATCAACTGTCAATGCAATATTTCTGCCCACTTTCTATTCAATTGAGTGATGAAAAGATGTTATATACGTGATTTTATGAAAAGAGGTCATGCAACCCTTAACTGAACGTTGCTGTATGTAAAGAGGAGACATAAACCTTAATTGAAGGACACATTGACAGAATGGTCTCACGTTAACACTCAACATGAGATCTCGATGAAAGTGCAAGAATAAAAAGTGTATGATACCTGAGAATTAATTAATGTACATTGAATGAGAA
>BRYE01000014.1:4668655-4673655 GCA_030159115.1 Actinidia arguta var. hypoleuca | reverse complement strand
AGAGGGGCTGCTGCGATATATGTTGAGCCGGGCTTCGTTGTTTCGCGCTCTTGTCGATGTATAGGAGAGGCCAATGAGATTACGACACGATATCTAGCAATTAAAAATCAGAAATATGGCCTTTTTTCAGTTTTTTGGGTCACTATGAGATCAATATGTAGTAGCTTTTTTCTTTTTTTCTTTTTCTTTTTTCTTTATAGTAATTTTATTTTTTTTAAAAAGATTGATTTTTTCTCCTTACTCTAACCTTGTCTTTGGATTTACGGGAATGGAAGAAGGGAAAAGTGTTGGTTAGGAGAGGACGAGAGAGGAAGATAGTATCTCATCCTTTGTTTTAAGAAACGAAAGATGAGAGAACTATTATTTGGTTTGATAATAATTAAAGAATGAAACTAGAGTTGATAGTAATTTTTTACTATTTTATTTTTTTGATTTAGAAATAATTATTTTTTAAAATAATTATAATTATAATTAAAAAATTAAGAATGCCCACTCCTTTCTTTTTTTTCTCCGTTTTCTCCCAAATTTGGAGGAGAAGGAAAGTGAAAGAGTTATGCTTAAAATGATTATACTCTTTTTCCTCTCTCTTCTCATCCAAATCCCTCAAGCCAAATATGAAATAACTACCACTTTCCTTTTGTTTCCCTCTGAATCCCTGAATTCAAAGAATGCGTATGGTACTCATAATCTAAACAAATTTAAAAAATAAAAAAATTGAAGTAAATTTTAAAAAAATATTAATAAAGACAAAAAAAATTATTTTTCACTTAAAATAAGTTGGTTTTTGTCTTTAATAAAAAATTTTAAATATAAAAAAAAAATAGGTTCCTCTTGTCAAAGGAACAAACGTAAAACAATGAAAAATTAAAAAAATTGATTTGACCTTAGCAACTAATTAAACCTTTAATTTTTAATTTTACCAATTTAAACTTTGATTTAACCCATCACAAATTACAATTTCCAATCATGCATTCATCAGTTTTAATTTATTTAGCTTAATGTAACTAAGTAGTTCTCGCCAAAATAATTGAGGAAAGCAACATTGCAGCCTGTTTAAGAGCCATGATCCCTACAATTAAGACATAAATCTAAGCAAAGACAAAAGATAGTGAGAGAAATTAGATGAAATAAAACATCCAAAATTAAAGTTTATTAATGTTACAATTAGAAAATATTCTATAAATAAATGGCCTTACACAAATAGTAGCAATATAAAAGCGCGTGCCTGTAGACAATTTCAATATTAATTCTATCTTAATTTCTAAATGAAGGCAAAATTAAAGTTTTTAATGATAAAAAAGGCTAGTGTTTTTCATAATCCTATTTTTTTAAATTGCATTCTTTTTTTGTCTTTATTATGATGAATTTACCCAAATATCCTTCTATATAATAAAAATATTTTGAGTAAAGTGGATATTTTGATAAATTCACATTAATAAAAATAAAAATAGAGTGTAATTGGAGAAAAATACAGGGTGAAAATTACTATACTACAAATAAGATAAAAAAACTATAAATTTAGATATATAAATGTAACTACACAACATAATTTTTATTTAAGAATTATTACCTGACTTAAAAATTCTGCTGGATATCAAGTATTATTCACCGTAAACATTATGGTATGAGTTCGATTTTCGAAACCTTGTTTGATTGATAGTTTTTAACTTTCTTGATTGAATGGACATTAAAAATAAATTTTAAATATTTAAAAATTATTTATGCTAAAATTACCTAGAATGTGGAAATAGTGTGTTTTTTTAATTTGAAAAGTAGCTTATGATTTGACAACCAAACAGACCATAATAATTTTCCTACCGGTTTCGGATAAAATAGAATTTTAAGATTATTTTTATTTTTAATTAAATATTTTTTATCTTTCGGTACATAAAATATAAAAATGTGAAATACACTGACCTCCCCTGAGATTCCTAATTAATAAACAAAACACTCCTGATGTTTGAAAAATTACAATAACCTCCCTTGAAGTTTGAAATTTATAATAGATTCTCCTCATTTTACGCTAACTATCCATGAGATTCCAGATTAATATACAAAGCACCCCTTACGTCAATCGTCCGTTAGCAAGATTGATTGTCCATCCATGACGTCAACTGAATAGCTGTTATAATATCATATGGTATTCCAACCACTATTATATGATATTTCCACTACTATTCAGCTGACGTCATGGATGGACAGTCAATATTGCTGACGAACGATTGACGTCATGGGTACTTTGTTTATTAACCCGGAATCTCAGGGGTGATTAGTTTAAAATGAAGAGAATCTGTTACAAGGAAGGAACACAAATTCCTTCTGTTTCCATCGAAACAGTCGAAACGTTTCCGTTTCCTATGAGACCAAAGCGAAATATTAGTGGAATAACGAAACAATATTAGTACAATCAAAACACGTTGAAACATAAAAAAATGCACCAAAACACAATGCTATATACCTAAACAATAAGTTGTATTAACCAAAATTTAAATTTTTTATAAATGACGTACATTTTTATACGAGAGATTGTATTTTATTATTTATCACTTTTGAAATATTTCCGAAACATTCCGAAATAATTTCGAAATATTTCAAAACGTTTTCATTTTCGAGCCAACCGAAACGACCCCTCGAAACGAAATTTTGATCCTTAGTTACAAGTTTCAAACCTCAAGAGAGGTCATTGTAATTTCTCAAACGTCAGGGATGTTTTGTGTATTAATGCAGAACCTCAGTGGATGTCAGTGTATTTCACCCAATATAAAAAAAAATATTTTTTCTCCTAAAATAATAATCATTTTAGTAAAATTGTAAAATAAAAAATACATGAAAATAATATATTTTTATTTCTGAAAATATTTTTTGTAAAATAGTACTGTTCACAAGTGGTGTTTGAGTAGGTGGAATGGTCGGTTACGGAAGCGTGGCGAAACGACGTCCTCGAATCCGAAACGGCAACTAACGATAACGATCCTTGCGAGTCAAACACGTTGAATGATGTTCTTTTGTAATTGTTTATTTACTTTTGTTTTTCTCCACTTCCAAGAGTCGGCAGCGGCTCGTCACCGTTCGTGGTGCCTGGGCCCCACACGGATGCTTCCTCTTTCCTTAATGCAAGCAACAATAAGATATGAAAATTATGGGGCCCCTTTATCAAAAAAAAAACAAAAAAACGTGGACCCTGAATTTGAAATAATTGAAACTACTTATTGCTCTATCTGTCCAATATTGTCGATCTTTTTTTTTCTATTTTGGAATGTTTGAAAAGATTGTAGTTTATTTTGAAAAATTATTTTTAAAAACAAAAATATTAATTATTTTCATATATTATTCACTTTTTACCCGATTTATTTTAGGTTTTGAAGATATTTGTTTAATAATTTTTTTAAAATACATTTTTTTTTGATAAATTTGTAGGCACTTTTTCTAAAAATTATTCATCTACAAAGCTGACTGATTATGAAAATTAAACCAAACAGAGCATGCAACTTTTCAAAACTTACCCTTAATAAAAATAGCTATAGATATGTTTAAAAGTGAAACATAAAAATGACACAATGTTAAAATAAATACCTCTAAATTTGAATTTCAATACAATGATTGTATGTCCTTTTAAAAAGTAAAAACTGTTAAATAGAATCAATAATATAAAATAGAGGGAATATTAGTTTATAAATGTAATACTACGGCTGCAAACGAGCCGAGTCAAACAGAGTAATATATTTATTCAAGTTTAGTTTGATTATTTATCCAGCTTCAATAGTCTGATCAAGTTTGGTTATTTTATTAGTTAAGTCAATTTCAAATGAACTTTTATAGAGCCGATTATGAGCCAAGTTCTAGTAGCTTGATTTTTAATACAGTATAAAATTATTGGGCCAAGCAATGACTTGTTTGGTTTGAAAATTTGTTAAAGTTTAATTTATTTAGTATTGAATCAATCTCAAACGAGCTTATTAACAAGGCAAAGAACTCCCCTAGGGGGTGGCTTGAGTTAAGATGCACTGAAAAAATATTTTTTAATACAAATTTCACACATTTCAATAATTCCAATATAGTATTTCTCGATATTTTCGTACCTCGATTATTGCTTACGAGGTTGTGGTTAGCATTTTTTATTTTAAATTATATTTCAATACACAATTTAACATATTTTTTTCTATCCTAATACTAAGAAGTAATTAATGCACAATTTTTTAATGAATATTTTATATTTTTTATTCAAGTTAATATATTTTTATGTATTAACCATTGTTTATTTTTGCGTTGGTTAGTATTTTTCTTTTTTTATTGGCTTGGAGATGATCTTCTAGCCTTTCGAGCAAGTGAAGGGCACCGGCACACGTGCATGACAGAGAAGCACATCATAGTACGGAGGTTCATTGTAGTGGCCACGCGCGTCGCGGGTGAGTGAAAGATACGACCCAATCAACGGGACCGGATTGTGTGTGATGAGCAATTGCTTGTCCAACACCACCATATCTGTGTTGGTCCCATTGGTTGGTAATAACAGAGTCTTGGTAAATTTCACTGACACCCCCTAGATTCTATTGAAATCATGTTTCTGCCCTCTTATACTCTCTCAAATCACACTGCACTCTTTTACTTTATTACTCAATGCAGTAGTAGCCGTTAGTTGACCGTCTATTAACCTAACTGAATATCCATATTAATTTTTCTTTATTCATGTCTCTTTCAGAGGAACTATCATTGCTCCACCATTCTACTTGAATCCTACTTCCATTATCATTAAAATCATCTACCATCACCATCACCATCACCACCACCACAAGGACCACCACCTCTACCAGTCCACTCGAATGGTGTAGAGGGTTGCAATGAGAGGTGAATGATGATGGTGAAAGATGGAAGTTGAAAGTGGGTCATGGTGGGAGTTGATGTGGAAGATGGTGGCTTGTTACTATTTGTTATTCTTTCTTCCTTTTGTTTTAAAAATTTGATAATAAAACATGAAAATTTTAGTAATTAAGCTTCTGAAA
>BRYE01000014.1:4648655-4651155 GCA_030159115.1 Actinidia arguta var. hypoleuca | reverse complement strand
TGCACTTTTAAAAATTCTCACTTTGCTTTATGACTAAATGACAAATGCTAACAAGTGTATTTAGGGTTAATTAATAATGTGGTTCTCATAATTTGTTACACAAGTTATTCACTAATGTTTGGTGATTAGTGATAACTAAATATGGCATTAAATGATAGTTTTCAGATTAGTACTACTTATATTTATTATGGCGACAATCAAAAGTTATATACCAAATCTGCCCATCTCGAAACTTTATTTTTACTTTTTCAAATGGTGAAAATAACTTTAACTAATTCGCAATCCCCACAATTCTTGAAGATGAACAAACACATTGCCCATCTTATGAACTAGTACACAATTTTTTTAGGCCATAATACGATCCTAATTTTTATTAAAATTTTCCAATTAATTTCAATTCATCAATATTAATTTTAATTAGAAAAAAAGAGTCGCCAATATTTTTGAATATGAAATTGAGCTTGTTTTTTATAATAATAAAAAATAAACTTACCAATAACAACAACAACAACAACAACAACAACAACATAGGGGTATTATTGGTAGCTAATATTAAATTCAAAAAAGGATGCAATGAATTTGGTTTAATTAGTCTTGGAAGTTGTTTGTAACTAATTCAACACCAATCATTTTAAGATTGATTAAATGCATCTATCTCATTTATAGCAATTACTTAGTTTATAAGTTAACAAGAGTTTACTTATTTTATGGGTAAATGACACTTTTCACCCTTGCACTTTACCAAAATCTTTCTTTCCACATTCACTTTTAATTATATCAGTTAGTCACTTACACTTTAGTTAAGTTGCAATGTAGCTCTTCTGTCCATCTATTATTCAATTAAATGACATAAAGTGGCTTTGTGACCCTGAATTTTAAAAAAATGGATGAAAGGATCATATTGAAACTTGGCTTAAAGTATAAGATGTTGATTGATATAATTGAAAGTGAAGGGTGCAAAGTGACATTTAATAAAAATAAAGGAGAAAAAGTGTAATTTACCCTCAATTGATACCAGATTTTAACCTTCAACGTTTAATGCGGTTTAATAAGTCTTCGAATTTGTTTGTAGCTAATTCAACATCAATTATTGCAACATTTGTTGCAACTAAGTTAAGCAAAAGCTTACTTAGTTTCATGGAGAAATGATACTTTGCACTCTTGAACTTTTATAAAAATCTTGCTTTGCACCCTTACCCTTCACTTTTAATTATATCAATTAGTTCCTTACACTTTAGTTAAGTTCAATGTATTCATTCTATCTGCTTGTTATTCAATTAAATGACAAAAAGAGGTCATGTCGCCCTTATTTGAAAGAAAAATGGATGGAAGGGCCGTACTAAAACATGACGTAATATAGCGTAAGAGGCTGACATATGCAACTAAAAGTGAAAGGCGCAAAGTAAAACTTAAGTGATAACAAAGGGATATAAAGTGTAATTTACCCATAATTTTTTACAAGACTTTAACCTTTCAATCTCCAATCCCTCTATTCTTTTGGAGTTGAGTGATTGTAAAGAAGTGTTGAACTTTTTGAAATGTAATAGAAGAATAGCATGCCGATTAGTGGGGTCCCTTGATTCAAATTTGGTGCAGGGTAGGTGATGAATTGGAATTTAGTAACAGTCCATGTGACAGGGGGACATATTAGGTGTTTGGTTATGGTAGGTTAACGCCTCTTAATTATTTCACCATTTCCATTTCTAGGTCGGCTTCCCAGTTTCCCATACCCATGTGACAAATTGGACACTAAATCCACGTGGTATAGGAGGGTGTTTTGGTATATTTTGAATTATAAAATGTTAAATTAAGTTTTAAAAATGGATAAAAACTCATTTATAATGTTAGGACTTTAAGAGGAGTATGACCAGTGGCGGAACCAGGGGAGGCTAGCAGGGGGCTGCGGCCCCCCTGACTTTCAAGAAATTATAAATTTTATTTAATTTTTTTTTTTTTTATACTTTGGCTCTCCCTGAAATATATATATATATATATTTTATACTTTGGCCCCCCTTAACTTAAATCCTGGTTCCACCACTGAGTATGACCGGCTAACTCCTTTTTTTTTTGTTAGATCCATGCGTTAGCAACCGTGTGTTGTTGGTAATGTATAGTTTTCAATTTGGACTGAACCTTCAGTTCAGCTCATTGAGCCCATATTTGAAACTACTTCGATGATAATATGAGATGTTCATATCTTTGGGTTGACAAGGTAAATCATTTGTGTAAAAATCAAGTTAATCGGATAACAGTAACCACATATTCATTCAGTTTTGTAAAAAAAAAATGAACAATTATAATTTTTTATAAAGTTTTAAGTATAATTGTTAATGTTTTTTATATAAAACCGATCCGAACATGTCATTATCGTTATCTAATCAACTTGATTTTTTGCATAAAAGAGTTATTTGCCAAACCGAAAACTGTGAATTGTTCGGATCACCCAAGTGGGTTCATGTGTGGACCCAATGGGTTGAACCCCGGCACTAAATTGGGATTA
>BRYE01000014.1:4641155-4643655 GCA_030159115.1 Actinidia arguta var. hypoleuca | reverse complement strand
ATATATAAAGAGAAACAAAATGTATATTTTTATTTATATATATATATATATAAATAAAATATATATTTTTAATATCTAAATATTTTATTTTTTGTTTCTCTCTTTATATTTTCTTCCTTATCCCCACCTTTATCCACTCATTCTAAAAAGTATTCAAATAAAGTTAAAAGTTATCCCCTCTAAAAATTATCCTTTTAATATTATCTGTTAGCTAAACAAGCCCTAATGGGATTAGACGTTAAGACAAGCAGGCTCGCAAACACTCTTTTAATAACTTTTGGTTCCAATTTAGATGAGAGAGAGATTCATGACGTGATGTTTACGGATCTTGTAAGTCGACAATTTTGCATAATTACACCAATCTCCCCTTTAACAACATAGCAAAGGGAATGACAAAAGTTCATTTGGGCAGGCCCGCCCCATTTACTTCCGGTTTTGGAAGGCCCGGCAATAGTTCATGGAGCTCCAGCCAAGAATTGTACTTGAGTCGGCCTTCCCATTTTGTTAAAAATGAGCAGGCCTAGGCTCTCCCATGTCTCTAAGATATTCGAGTTATGGGTTAGCTAGAGCTTGGGTTTGAGTTTGGACCCGAATTTGATAGTTTTTTTTTGTTTAACTTTGTAGCCATTAGTTTGGATTTTTATATTTTTTAAATTTATGAGTTATTGTGGAATTCTATGCATGCTTTTAGATTAGGTTGCGGGCATACGTTCATACCGGGCTTTTGGTTTGGACCCTTAGGCCCATATTTTCAATGTAAAAAAGATGATGACAACGTCATTTTTTCAATCTTAATAAAGGTCACGAAAATACGACAAGAAGTTAGACAGAACCGAAGGCTTTATAATAATGGAGCTTCTGTCTCTTAATTATAAGGAAAATTATTGTTTGATAGTAGATCTGTATGTAAATTTTATTAATATTAAATTGGATATATATATATATATATATATTATAATTAAAAAAATGCTAACATCTATTCAATAACGTTAGTTAATTAATGATCAAAGAGTATATTAATAAGTGTAAAAAGTGTATAATATTGGTAAAGGTGCATTGAAACAGTGATCTTTTGTTATTTATCTCGGTTTTGAAAGCGTGGTCTATGGAGGTGTGATAGTTTATCCCCTGTTTTCAATCACGCTTTTTACCTTTGATAAAAAATATGTTTAATCACATTTTTTATCAGTGATAAAACACGTTAAAAACCGAGATTAAATTTAAAAAAGCGTGATCAATTCTACAATAAGATGTCATTTTTTTTAGAACCTGTGATCATTATTCCAAAATGATCTCGGTTTATTTCCAAAACTGTGATTAGCTAATAATAATTCAATCTCAGTTCTAAGAGATCTTTTCTGTACAATTTTTTTATTATTTATCATTTCAGCCATTTTGCATTCTTGATCCCTGGATAAATTTATTTCCCATGACTCATCCAAAAGCGATACAAGGTTAACTGCAATGAAACAAGGTACTAGTCATCTTTCAATCCAAAAGAAAAAGTTGACAAATCCTACCACTCGTAAAACTACGTAGTATGCTCTAGTCTAGAGCTGCAAATTGGTTCGGGTTGAACTTATTCGATTCGAAACAGTAACGAGTTCAACCAATTACAAGTTGGACTAAGTCCAGACCGCTACAGTACCGGTTCGAACTTGACCTAAATCGTTAGTCTAGAGGTCTGTTCAGCCCGATTCAATAGCCCGATACGCTACAGTAGCTGACTCGGCTGTTACAGTACCGTTTCGGACTTGGCCCAACCCGCTCTGCAATTTTTTTTTTAACTTTTACTTTACTTTTAATATGTGTTTATATTACATATAACGATTATATAAACGAATGATTGGGTGATCCATTTATATATTAAATATAGCGCATAAATACATGAGTGAGTGGTTGATCCAAGTAGTTTTGTGTTTCGTGTCATAAGAGTGGTCTCGAATTCAATTCTTATTAAATTCAAACTTTTTATAATATTTTAGCTACAGTAACGGGCTAACGGGTTGGCTAACGGATCCAATAGTAATGGGTCAGTTCGGGCTCAATAACGAATTTTAATGGGCTGAACTTTTTAACGGGTCGGACTTCAAAAATATTGTCTAATTCGTGATCGATAATTAATGGGCTTCGATTTGGATGAATTTTTTAACGGATCGAGTTTACCCGGCCTACTACAGTACCGACCCGGCGATCGATCAAATTCGTGAGCTTGGCCCATTTTTGCAGCTCTACTCCAATCTATATTATTAATCTTCCATGAGTCAATGTAGCAACATAGCATCAAAATCCTCATCGTTCCAACTTTAGCAACTCCTCGTGTCCGTAACTCCTGACCTCCTTGTCCACTTGACTTCAAGGTGAGTTTACCCTTCCTTTTCATCTGTCGGTGTCAGCGCTATGATCAGAAACACAACAAAAACTCAGTATTCCTAAGAAATTAAAAAATTAAAGATACAAAACACAGAATGTGTAGTTAAAATTGCTGGAACTTGAGGTA
>BRYE01000014.1:4628655-4631155 GCA_030159115.1 Actinidia arguta var. hypoleuca | reverse complement strand
TTTTTAGGTCTCTTTCATAACAAAGTACTTCTGGTCTTTGGAAAGACAAAGTCTGATATACCGCAAGGTTGGCGATTTAGCTTCGCCCAAGCCTTGTCTAACATGTCATCGGGCTTCGCCTCCAGAAATAATATCCAAGTCCTGTTAAATTAGGACATCCAAAACTTCGCATTATCACATGCCAAAATTATTTGTCCCATTAAATTTTTTCACTTCAAATTGGGCATTGGACATTGTAGTCCTATACCCAGAGCTACCGGAACTGCTAGTAATTTTTTCTTCTGCCATCCATATAATTTTAACTCCATCCAAACTGATATATAGAATTAAAATATGCAAATTATAATCACACGGATGAGTCTAGAATGCAGAAAACATCTAAGTAGGGCTATACTAAAAAAATCATAAATTTATGGTATCAAACTGTCAAAATCAAAAACTCGAGGGACCAAACTATAATTTTAAAAATTTTAGGGACTAAAATATAATTTTTAGAATTTTCAGGGACCAAACTATAATATAAAATATTTATAACTTTAGGGACTAAAGCTATAATTTATAAGAAGAAATATTCCTAGAATGGGTAGTTGAGAAGGCGTTGATTATGTCGTAGACTGAGCGCTGACCGGATGCTAACAGAGGACTGACTGGGTTGTTGATGCAACACTGATTGGATGCTGATTGGATACTAACAAAGCACTGATGTAACGTTGATTGGATGCTGATGCAGCGCTGACACAACGTTGACTGGATGGTCGCGTGGGAAAGAGACACGCGTGTGGTGCGTGACAGAGTTGGGCAGCGTGTAATAACGCGTGAAACCATGGTGCGTGCAAGCGCGTGGATGAGGTGGATCTAACGCACCGACAGTGAGGTGGCGCGTGCGGAGTCTTTTGGAGACTATGTTGATTAC
Source organism: Actinidia arguta var. hypoleuca (assembly GCA_030159115.1). Lineage (NCBI taxonomy): Eukaryota > Viridiplantae > Streptophyta > Magnoliopsida > Ericales > Actinidiaceae > Actinidia > Actinidia arguta. The sequence goes on along the minus strand of BRYE01000014.1, from coordinate 4,630,242 downwards.
TGAAGCTTCATCTCGATGAGACGAACAAGGTGGTGTGATCAGAAATCAATTTGAAGCACTTTTGTAGAGGTCCGAAACTCGACCTGGGCTCTGATACCAATTATTGTGCGGTAAATTAATTCACATCAATCACACACAATCATAGATTACATACGCACACAGACACAATAGTTTATGAGATTCGACAAGATTGTCTACGTCCTCAAGTGACAGTGTTTCACTATTATGGAGAAATAAATATAACTCTCAGCTTTCCTCTCTCAATTAGAAACTCAGAATTTAAGAGAGAAAAAAATAAAATAGATTTTCCATATTACGTTTCTAATCTCATGATCTCATATATGGGATTTTCAGTCATTTTCATAGGTTAAGTGATTGAATTCAAATCCAGGATTTTGAACTCCAATCCAAATAGGAGAGTTTGAAGTCAACTACAACATATCCAACATTTAGCTTTGAGGTATTTTCTAAAATGGTTTGAGGTCAAATTTTGGTTCTAAGCTATTTTTTGTGGAATTCGTTCTGTGTGATTGCTTGACTGAGTGATTTTTTAAATTAATTAATTTTTTTAATGAGATTATGGGTTAATATCTGAAGTTTTATTTAAGTTATTTTGTTAATTTTGTTCATGTGATTGAATGGTGATCGCTCGACGGAGTGATTTTTTAATTAATCTTTTCTTTTTTATGGGGCTATGGGGTAATTGCTTGATTTAGCACATGATTGTTTTGAATGAGTGATTTTTTATTTTGTAAAATTGTATTAATTAATCTGTGATCGAATAGTAATTGCTTGACTGAGTATAAAATTGCAGTTTAGTATATAGGCTCTAATATTAATATCACATTCTGAACGCAGAGGATTGGTTGTTTTGAAATTTAATATCACAAGGTGATTATGTAAGTAAGAATTAAATAGGAATTGAGGGAAAGAGTAAGGATTACATTTCATCAATCTTTTGTAACTTTTCAAAAACATACTTTGAATATAAGAAATAAATATTTTTGAATCTTCCAAACTTTCTCAAATTATCTATAGTTGAAATCCATTTTAGTTAATCCAATAACTAAGATTTTACCTGAGGCTATTCTTCTTTTCCCAAAAAATATCACTTTCTTTTTCTCAAATGTGTGGGGGCCACATAGATTGTGATTCAATTTTTAAAAAATCTCGAAATACCGCATTTTACTGTAAACTTAAAATCACATATTTTTTCAAAAATTGTGCAAAAAACAGCCGAAGCCACCTAGTATTTGCGTACAGAAATATACTCACAATTTCAAAATGAATCAACAGAAGTTTGAAGGGATCAAACCTTCTTTATGGCCAATCTTTGCAATTTAGGGACCTCCTTTAGCAATCGTGCTTTCGTTCTTCGAATTTCGGCGTTGATAGAAATAGCAACAGTCCTATTTTTCTCGTTCGATGCCGACTCCTCTTTCTACAAAATCGAATATTCAGCACATCTCAACTGAAAAATCAAACAAAATAACCCTAGAAGAGTATTTTTTTTTTTGCCCTAAAATTTGAGTATTTTTTGGAGGGCCCTAGGCCATGGCTTGGTGGGCCTTGAACCAGGGACGGGCC
>BRYE01000014.1:4613655-4616155 GCA_030159115.1 Actinidia arguta var. hypoleuca | reverse complement strand
GCACGCGCGCGCTATTATGAACTTTAGTATAAATTGACTCATTTAATTTAATTGAGTCACTTGTTGTGGAGTTAAGCTTGGATATAATTTATTTTGGGCCTATGAGTATGGATCATTTTAATTGCTAAGTAATAAGTGGGTTTATATGAAAGAGTGAGCCATTACTTTGATCCATGATTAGCTTTATTCTCTTGTAGGAGCCAAACAAGGCCCAAGGCTCAAATGAGTTTTTATATCTTTCTCTCTTCTCTCTTGACCTATACCCAATCTCAACCTTTTATTTTTGGCTCTCTTCTTCCTTTTCTCTCTAGGGTTTTAATTTTTGAGTCAAGATTTGAGTGAGTTAGAGTAAGATTTGGATAGTGATTCTTTGGAGAAAAAGTATCTACTAAATGAGGGCTTCACATTGAACCGAGAATATTTGAGGTCGAAGCAACTAAAAATTTTGAGCATCATTTCCTTGGAGCTTTCTTCCATCTATTTGAGGTAAAAGGGGTTAACTTTGAGAGTATGTTCATGGCTTGTACTTAGCCTATTGAGACATTATTTTGGGTATTAAACCCTAACTTGAAAAATATAACTTGGTTTATGAGAAAATCATGAGTTTGCGATCTGAGAATGTTCTATTTTTAGCCGATCTACCGATAGTGCTCAATCCACTACCGATAATGAATACTTTGACTTCGCCTCTAGAATCTTGTCTACCGATAGTGGTCAAATCCACTACCGGTCGTGAACAATTTGATTTTATCTCTAGAACTCTGTCTACTAGTAGTACTCGAATTCACTACTGATAATGAATATTTTGACCTCGTATCTGAAACTCTGTCTACTGATAGTGCTCCAATCTACTATCGATAGTAAATCTTTTAATTTTATCTCTAGAATCCTGTCTACCGGTAGTACTCAGAACCATTACAGGTAGTCACGTGCTTTGATTGATTATGAAGATAATTGGTAGTAAATGCATTTAAATTATTTCAACAATGGCTTATATTGATGGTTTTGATATCATGCACATTTATGCTAATTGTATTAAATTTTTTGATAAATGAAATTTCTATGTATACTTGGAACTTGGAATTTGTTTTAAAAATGACACGCTAGGTAGTGCCGAGTTTGGTACATTAGTTTATCCGGAATAAGATGGCTTTGAATAAGCCCATAATCAGAGACCAAAAATCCGCGCAGGAGAGGAAGCCAAAACCCTCGATTAGTAACCGAGAAGTTGGGCAAATATTGTCTTACGTGTTCGGTGCATGATGAGGCCGGTTTAGGTATTAACCTAGGTGTGTCATTTGGAATGATTGGATAATTTATTTATTTTTTGAAAATGGAAACTATTGGTTTGAGAAATCAAAAAATCAAAAAAGTGTATTTTGATATGAATGGATGTATAGTGTATTGCATTATGTTTTTCATCGTATACATACGTATTATGATTTTGGCTTGAGATTTCAAGTCCATTGGTAAATCATTTCAAAATAAATTTTAGGTACTGAAACTTATTCCGATCCTTGAGGCACATGGATGTTGTTTGCATATTTTATTTTGAGAACTTATTAATGTATTTTTGGGAATGTAATATTTTTTTGGTCCGGTGTGAACGTTAGCCATGTACTATCATTCTTATTTTGTACTATGATAGCTCATGGAAAGCATGGTCATGTGGGAGAGATTATTTACACTATGATATTATGATATAATCTTGTTAAATTATTTTAGTTTGATTATACTTTATTAGGGTAATTGCATACATGCCCGGGTCATATTTATCCGGGGTGTGACAAGACTAGACAAAAAGAATCAAAAGAAAAGTGAAATATAAGAGTAAAATATTATGACAAGAACGAAATAATCATAAAAAAGTTAAAGAGTTAGCAAGGTTGTTTGAATGGAGTAGATTATGGGTGATCACGGTTCGATTTAATTTGGATAAAAAAAATCCTTAAATTGTTGCTCACATTTCAATGGTTTCATGGTCGGTGGTTTCATGGTTTCATTGAAATCTTTTCTCTCTAGTATTATTTTGGGGGAATTTCCAATCAATTAATACTACAAAATTATGCCATTTTTAGACTGCAAGATGCTAGGACCAAATTGATAAAATAAAAATTTATAGGATCAAAGTGATAAAATTAAAAATTCTAGTAACCAAACTATAATTGTTAGAAACTTTAGGGAATAAAATGTAATTATTAAAAACTTAGGGATGAAACTATGATTTTTAGAAATTATTGGGGAAAAATATAATTTTTAAAAACTACAGGGACTTAAAGTGTAATTACCTAAAATATCCCAAGAATATTCCCTATCATAAGTCAAACATCGCCTCGACTTCGTCAAGGGACTGAAATTTTTCTCGCGTGTGGTATTGCGTCTGGTGTTCATTTGACTCCGATTTTATACGGACAGACTTGTTTCGAATAGAGAAATCCAGTGATATCCTCAAACTTTAATTCCGAACAACTTAGTGTGCAAAATTTGCTCCGTTCTTTAT
>BRYE01000014.1:4606155-4608655 GCA_030159115.1 Actinidia arguta var. hypoleuca | reverse complement strand
ACCAAAACAGACTAAAATGCAAAACAATACTACAAAATATTCATGCTAGTGTTTTCTAGAGTGAGAGAGCTACACGTGCAACTGCTGATATTGGGGAGGTGTCGAAATTTGACGTCCAACCCCCCAACGGAAGTAAATGAGTAGTGCTATGGGTACACCCAACTTGCACCTCAATTGCACCCCATAGTGAGGTGTTCACACTTCATTGGGGTGTTATTGAGGTGGACCCCTCACCATGGGATGCAAATTGAGTGTATCCATAGCATTTCCCGAAGTAAATTCGATGGAAATTCAGTGGCATCCTTGTCTTTTTGCGCAAAATTCAATTCAAAACCTGCCACTACGGGGCCTCACAGTTCAATGAAACCACCCAGAACCCCGAAACCCGTGCCGAATCTGCACGCCCAACTTCGAATTGACAAGAATGCCGCCGCGCATTTCGTCTAATTTACAAATAGCACCCCCAGGGTTCCTAATCCCAAATCATCACCAACACCCAAAAATCAAACCCCAAAAAAACAGAGAGAGAGAGAGAGATTCACCTGATCTGAGAAAGCTGTGACGATGTTAATCAATGGCCTTTCTTTTCATCATTTCGGTATGTGAACTTTTACGATTTATGTTGCTTTTTGAAAATTGATGACAGAAAATAGAAACCACTTTTGACGTTCCAGAGATTGAGGAACAGAGAGCGGTGACAGAACTAGAATTTTATATTTGAGGGATTACGACAGTTATAATATATATAAAAAGAGTAAGTAATATACTAGGAATTATGACCCTTACGGTGAAGCACAGTTCTCTCCACAAGAGAGAGTGTGGTTAGTTCGACGAGTTGAAGACATGGCCGCACTTGATTCCAAATTTATAGAACTTGTAGGACCGTGAATTACATAAAAGCCGTTCTGCGGATTAGTCTTTAACGGTGACGCAACGACTACGTACTCAAACTCAAAGAAGGACCGTAAAAAAAAATTTTTTTTTTTAAACGAAGCTTGGGCCAAGGTAAAAAATTCCTAATTTTTTTGTTTATAAAAAATGGTTAATTTCCCTTTTACCCCTTTAAGTTTGACCCAAATTTTACTTTAATCTTTTTAGTTCTACATTTTCGTCCAAAAATCTAACATCGTTAGGCATAGGATTAACATTGCAACTAATGTAAAATTATAAGGTTTACTTTGTTCAAATTAAAATTATAATGAATAAAGTAAAACTTGGGCCAAGCTCAAATGGGTAAAAGTGAAATTAACCTGAAAACTTAATTAGAAACCTGATTTTTAATTGACCCACTAGAAAAAAAAATTACAATGTTAGCCCTTGAATATTTATAATAAATACAATTTTGACCTCAAAATTTTGACAATAAATATAATTTTAACCTCACAAAAAATTATTTTCATGAATTTAACCCCACTGAAATTATTTTCTTGCTTTTAGATTTTGTACCCATGCACTTTTAGTCTAATGTCATTTTGGCTCTATACTTTCAATTTAGATAGTTATCAATATCTCCCTTTCTTCCATACAACGTCATAAGTAATGGCAGAAAAGACCAAGTGACAGGCACATGGACCATTTGTTATAACATTTACTGGATTTCACCCACAAAACATTATACAATTTTATAACGAGTGCAGAGAGAAGTTGGGGCAAATAGAATAATTTTATGTACAATAATAAACATAAAATCTCGTCTATTTTAGGTGATAAAGTTGGTGAAATCCCTCAAATGTTGTTAAAAATTGGCATGTGATGGTCACATGGCCTTTTTGTCATTACTTTAAAGTGTAAGGATTAAACGACCTAAATTAAAAATGAAGGGTGCAAAGTGATATTGTGATGAAAAGGGAAGTGGGGCAAAGTGTAGTTCACACCCTCCTAAAAGCAATAAATATATATACTAATTTAAAAAAAAAAAAAAGCTTTAAAGAAAACAGAAGCATCCAAGCAATCTCTCTTTATTGTTATTTTGCTTGTCAAAAGTCATGGTTGACATGTTCAAGTTTGAGGTTGTCAATTTATGGGCTTAGTTGGTGGAGATTTCATTCACTCCAAGAAAAAAGAGGCTGCAGTGAAATCAGTGATACAGTTTTTTAAATTTAGATTAATTAAAAAAAATTAATTCAGATGAATAATTTAGATTTACTTGAGTGTATGGAGTGACGTAATTAAATGAATCTATATCATTCCTTTTTGAATTTGAAAAATATTTTTTTTTTCTAAATTCAAAAAGGGTAAAGTTTTTCAATCTCAAAATGCATTTTTATAAGTCACATTGTCTCAGTGTTGTAATTATTATGGAAGATGTCAAAAAAAAATTATAATAATAATAATAATAAAATAATAATAATTAATTTATTATGAAAGATCTGAATCCACACTACACGTGTTGAATGGTCCATTCAGGATATACCCACCCAAAAAGTCAACGCATTAACATCGTTTAATTTAGTATCCATATATTCTAATGAAAATCATGGTACTAGACTAGAAGAATCTA
>BRYE01000014.1:4598655-4601155 GCA_030159115.1 Actinidia arguta var. hypoleuca | reverse complement strand
CAAAAAAGCAAAAAAAAACTATCAAAACAAACATAAGACCAACTTTTTTACTTAATTTAAGCAATAAGCAAAAAAAAAGCCCGTTCCAAACGGAGCCATATTCCTTCTATACACCTTGTTTTAAAAAAAAGTCGCATGATAAATTCTAGGATCAACTTTGAGTGAATTATAAAACTTTCAAGCCAAGTAATGATTGAAATATGTCCACCATCACCATATTCCTCCATCGTACACTTGCATATTAAAACAGGCTTACGTGTATTTGTCCACACACATAAATTTTTGGATCATTATAATCTATACATCTGCACTTTTATCTAAATTTTACTTTGCACCCCTTGCATCAACGTGGCCTTCATCCACATGCCGTTCAGTAAATGAATGGATGAGAAACAATGGGAATTGATTGAAGTTTAAATATTTGATAGACACGGTTGGAAGTAAAAAGTGCAAAGTGAAATTTTGATTAAAAAAAAATAAGGGGACAAAGTGTAGTTGACCCTAAATATTTCCATCAACGACTAATAAACATTCATGATTGAGATGCTCATCATTGCATTAAGAATTTGGAAAGGTTTCGGAATGGATTTTCCAAGTGTAAGTGGAGTACAAACTTTTAAAGCACAAACAATGGAGAATGGAGACTTTAACACGCATGCGCAACTACACTATTCTCTTTACTTGGTGTTTTTAGTACCTTACCTTTCTATGAAGAACCCCATTTTTTATGATCATAGAAGGTAGCAAAAATACACACCATTGCATTTGCAAATGCTTTTTGTCTTTTGGCCTCATGTTAATGAAACTCTTTTCACTTGTATAAGGAAAAGGGAACCTCACTTCGCAAATTTTAGGGCTTTTCTATGAATGGAGAAAGAATGAATCTCTACCACCAAAAAAGAAAGAAAAAAATAAGTGCAAAACAAACGATATCGTTTTGTACACTTTAGGAATAAAACGACGTCGCTTTAATTAATCATAAAACGACGTCGTTTCATAGTCAGTACCAAAACGACGTCGTTTTGGTCTTGAAGTGTACAAAACGAATCGTTTTGTACACTCTAAAAACACTTCACCTTAAGTGCACTTCAGAGGATCCGAATCCCAGTTCAAAATCTAGTCTCAGGATTTGTTGTTGAAAAATTTATGATTTTTGGGTCACTTTAGATATATATTTAAAGTCTGTCCAATAATTATGTTTTGTGGGTTAATAATTGAACATAATATTTGAATCTTGGTGAAGAGATCTATAAAAAAAAAATTAAGGCAAAAATATTACAAGAAGTGAATTAAAATTAGCTAAAAAAAATGGTTAGTTAAAATTGTTGAAAGAAGAAATTGGAACTTAGTCTCACATTAGTTGGGAATAAGAAAGTTAAGTTGTTTTATAAGTCTTGCGTTTGAAAATCTAAGATGTGCCATTGGGCATACCCAAGTTTTTAATGGGGAGGATACTTAGATATCCTAAGTTTCTCAATACACCCCACGCACCCGCGCAGCCAACTGACCGGGTCGGACTTGGCCTTGATGGTAAATAGGTTGTTGGGTCAGCCCAAGGCTTATATATTCTTTATACATAAAATTTATTTATTTTATAATTTTTTTATTTATTCCTTCCAGGTTCAGCGAAACTTCGCGGGTTGACTGTTACTGGTTGCCCTGTTTCGCTTAAAGGCTTCACACCGTTTCGTGCTTAGGTTGCACCGATTCGCATTGACCGGGCTATTGACCGAACGCGTCTAATCTTGGCACCTTTTCACTTCATCCGAACAGTCCCCTACTTCTCTATAAATACCAGTACACCCCTGGCCTTTTCATTCATTCAAGTCAGACGCAATCACTCACTCTGCACTCTACATATTGCTTATTCTTGCATAAAGAGAGAATCCTCATTGTTCTTGTTCGTAGTACACACTATTATAGTGCTATAATTTTGTGTGATAGACTGTTGTATCTTGGGAAGCAGATGTCTAGAGATCGGAGCACCGTTACGAGGGCGCAAATTTGCTTTAAGAAAACTGTGTTCAACGCATGCCTCAATTTTTTGATTCAATTCCTAAGTACAATTCTGTAAGTTCTTAATTTCATTTTTTTTAGTTTCCTTTACATATTACTTTTTAATTTTTGATTGTAATAAACATAATATCTAATTTAACAAAATAGAAATTTTATTATTTCAAACAAAAAAGAGAAAAGTAAAATTCTATGTGACGTTGATAAATCAACTACAAAGTTTTACTAGCCTATTTAATTTTTTATTAATAACGATTTTTCTAACATTTGTCTCATTGGATTGTGTACTCAAAGACCCGCCTTCAAGATGCAAGCATAGTGCGCCATCTTGTAAGTTCATCTTGATCGTCAGCATCAATGTGAAATACGTGATGTTGAAAATTATGCGCCCGCCATCTTGTAAGTTCATCTTTATTGTTAGCATCAATGTGAAATGTTAGTAAAAAATGATTTAGTAAATATAGAATTTCAAACAATAATTTTATTC
>BRYE01000014.1:4541155-4543655 GCA_030159115.1 Actinidia arguta var. hypoleuca | reverse complement strand
ACCCATTAATCCGCATAAAAACATGTTACCTCTTGCACGTAAATTGCATATAAAACGCGTCACATAAACTTTATTATTTTTAGGAGAAATTGTAAAAAAAAAAAAAAATTTGATCACGAGAATAAGTTAATTATTTATAATTTTAATTAAAATATATTGAATTATGTAGTTTTAATTTGGTTATAATTTAAATTATTATTTAACTTTCATCCACTTAGAGTTAACGGAATCAATTTGTTCTCATCCAAAATGCACATAAACAAATTCGTATAAGACTGACCCTTTAAAACCCTAATCGGTCAATTAATAATACAAATTAAAGAGTTTGAGTATTTGTATTGCAATTCTATGTCATTTTAAAAATGTGAATGGTTCGATTAGGGCTTAAAAGAAGGAGAAATCTATACAACATGGTTTAAGTGTATTTTTTGCGGACCTAGTTAATTCTGTTAATACGGAGACTAAGATGTTTTAAGTTGTTAACAGATTAAAACTACAAAGTTCAATTGGTAACAATTGAAACGTTTTATTTATTTTTCCCACAAATTTATTTATTTGGAAAAATTTTATATATATATATTAAAAGTAATTAAATTATAAATAAAAACTAAAAATTTCGAAATCTAAAGGTCAAAAAAAACTTGGCCAAACGAATAGGCCAAACAGGGCCTTCGTTTTCACCAGTGTGAGCTGTTAATTGTCAGAAGACAAAGAACCCAAGAAACCGGTTGAGAAGTATCAATCAAGTTCGCTCGAACCGCATGACAACACAATCATTTCAATCCCCGAAATTGTGTCCTTGCTTCGGCTACTCTCTTTCCCCAATCTCTCTCTCTCTCTCTCTTTCTCTCTGTGTCTCTCCTATCAGATTCAGTCTCGAGATCGAACTCCAACTTACACAGATCCGTCTCTCAAATTGACGCAATTCGAGTCCCGTCGATCGCCGACGATAATTGAGGGAAGAAGAAGGAGAAGGTTTTCTCTTTAGGTCCGACTGGAGCATCGAATCGACGGCGGAGGAGAAATGCATAGCCGGGCATCGAGCAACCGGCTATCTGCTTCGGCTTTCCAATCTCGAGTTTCGGCTCTCTTCCTCTCCATGTTCGCCACCATGGCCGCCTTCTACGTCGCCGGCCGGTCAGCCCTCTCTCTCTCTAAATAGATATGTATAAAACCTGTTTAATGTCAAATGTAGTGACTGTGCATATGGCCTGATCAGATTAGGTATGTTTGGTTTGAATTTATTGGGAACTCGTTTTAGGAGAAAGCTATACAAACAAATTATACATCTTTATGGTAAAAGTTATGAATTATTGTGTGAATTATTGTGGCTATTATGATTATTGTGGTTAGTTACAAAAGTGTGCAGTGTTAGTTATAAAATATTATGGCTAGTTACGATAGAGTGCGGTGTTAGATACAAATTATTGTGGTTAGTTACGAAATGTTGTGGTTATTTATGAAATTGTGTGGTGTTAGTTACGAATGTGTGTGGTGTTAGTTATGAATTATTGTGTATAGTTAAAAATTACTGTGGCTAATTACGAAAGTTAGCGATGTTAGGCTACCAATAATGGTGTTTGTTACGAATTTTTGTGGCTAGCTACTATTAAAATGCATAACTTATATATGTATGGTACGTACAATTTGATCAGTAACACAGGGTTCTACCTTTCCTTAATATAATTTGTTTGTTGACAGGTTATGGCAGGACGCCCAGAACAGGGTTTATTCAATTAAAGAACTCGACAGAAGGACTGGTCAGGTAGCCTTGGGCAATAGTAGCAATATTGTCTCCTTTTTTTGTGTGTGGATGTAGCAATGTATCTTCCACTATTACATTCTGATTAATTACCTCGAAGCCCTTATTCTATTCTCACCATTATCATCGCTCCATGGACAAATCGAGGATTTTAATCGTGGAGTGCAAAAGGATATGTAACCCTTAATTTAGAAAATTCAAGAAATTTGAAAATATAAGATCATTTTTTGTTAAGAAAAATATCTTTAATTTCAAATGATGTGTAACCATGCCTAGAAACTGAGCCAAGATTAGCAATTTTATCGGATCATTTTGAAACTTGTAGACGAAGGTGGTGCAAAACACTATAATTTGGGGTGAGATGTGTGCGAACCATTATAGTTTTGAAATTATCATACAAATTTTAGTATACCATAAGGGTGTTTTTTCTTATGTTTTGGGGGTGCAATCACCGTATGGCCCCCGTGGATCCATCATCGTCATCGTCATCGTCATCGTCGTCAACATCATATCCCTATGATTGTCATCATTATCTTTATTCTATAATGATTAAATTCATATTGGTCGTGAAAATGTACATGGTCTTGAGTCTATATCTGTTTATACCAGCAAACATACGTAATTGACTGTCATTGTTGAATTACTAATATGAAAACTCATCATTCGGATGGCCGAAGGCACTTGCAAAACCTAGAAATGCTGCTTGCCACTTTAGAATACTCACTTAGTTTTTGGTAA
>BRYE01000014.1:4523655-4526155 GCA_030159115.1 Actinidia arguta var. hypoleuca | reverse complement strand
ATTCGCTTAGATTAGTGAATGTTCGTCACCTAAAATATAATGATTATCGTATTGGATTTGATTTTAAGCAACCAGTTGGATTTGACTTCAAACTCTCATCCTACTATAAAGTGATTTTTAGTAGAAGTTCCAAACATAAGATACAACACGAAAGATAAAAATATGTCTCTCTCTCAAGCCTGACTCTCTCTTGGACTCATAGCTACCATCCGAGAGCGTAGACAATTTTGTCAGACTTCATAAATTATTGTGTCTGTGTATATACGTGTGTTTTTTAGTGTGTGTGATTGTTGATTCGATTTTGAGCACATCCCATCGAACACACAATAGATGAAACACTGCAATTTGAAGAGAACAACGAACCAAAAAAAAAAAAGAATTTGTACTTTCAAATTTTATTGACTTGGACACAAATATCCATCGCAAAAAAAAAAAAAAACTCTAGTAGATATTTCTCGTATTTCAATATAATTTCATATAGTTTTTACAGCTATTGAATTGACCCATTAACCACTACTCATTGCATTTTTGAAATAGTAGTAATTCCGGGGTACTATGGTGTGGTAGATACACTATATTTTTTCCTCCCATTGTCACAGCCTCACAGTCACAGGTTGTACTTACAAACAACCAAACAATCCCGTGAGACGCTCAGACAAATTCTTATAAACATCGGACGGCTATGAGTTGCCCGTTGCCGACATATTTTAATCAACGATCATGGTTGGAACTTGGAAGGACAACTGTCACCCAAATTTATATTTTGTTCAAAAATGACAGAAGAGAATAATTGAAATCATAAATGATGGGCCCCATTTTGTCCATTTCATTGCATCCACGTCACTCGGCATAAAGGGCAGAGTTAGATAGAAGCAAGTGAGGTCAATAGACTCAATTAAAAAATATATATATATTTTTAGTACACAAAAAAATTATACTTTTATCATAATAAAAAAAAATACTACTTTAATCTCACTAAAAAATAAAATTACACTATTATCTCATAAATTTATGATTTTTGACACCATTTCATTAGTCTCTCTCTCTCTCTCTCTCCAAAATGAACCACTTGCATATTTCGTTTATCTTTACAGACTCCAACCATAAATGGAGTTGTGCTTCGATCGTAGGAGGCCATGACTCCCTTACTTTTGCTATAATTTTTAGTATACTATCTATTCTTTTTATATATATTACATAAATACAATAAGGTGGTCCCCTAACTCTAATGTCTGCTCCCAATCTCTGTCATGGTCCCCCAAAGATAAAATTTCGGTTCCGTTCCCGACTCCAACTATACTCTGTGTTGGGAGATTTATTAAAAAAATAAAATAAAAGAATAATTCCATATCAACATTTCAGTATTCAATTTTTAAAAAAATATGTTGAATTTTTAAATTATAAATTCAATTTCTAAAAAATTGATACTGTTGAAAAGATATTCAAGTTATCTTTAAAATGAGCTAATGTCAGCTTTCTTCTTTCTTCTTTTTTTAGGAAATTGAATTACAATTATATCATCTAACCTTTCTAAGAATTAAGAAAGAGAAACCGCTAAACATAAGAGAGGATGCACCCACAAAACAGTGATGAACAAATAATCACAAATAAAACCTCTATACCAATACCAGCAAGTTTTGAACGTCCCAACTGGCATTTGGAAGTGTGGAGGTGATGGCAAATGGTTTACAGAGCAGTGGCATATGAGTGAGAAACAATATATTTTATTATAAAAACACACGGACTCAGTGAGTTAGTGGTCGATTTAGACCGAGTTGGTTGAGTTGGTTGACCAATATTAGTCTATTAACAATTGTTCTTTTATTAACTACTCAATTCAATAGGCAATGGCCAGTTCTTTTCTCTTTATTTGCAGAAAATTCTCGGGTTTGGGGACACAGCCAAAAAAGTTGAGAAAGAAAGAACAAAAGCAAAGCTCCAGTTTCAGTTTCTGATCGGAAGATTCAAAACCCAAGCTCTTTATAATATACATTTTACCCTTTTGACCACGGTCCATAATTCAAACACTCTCACCTCCATTTTCATACGTCTCTCTCTCTCTCTCTCTCTCTCTCTCCTTTCCACGACAACAATCTTGGAATTCGATTCCCCTTCTTCACTTTCTCGACCCTCCTCCGAATCCCATATGCAATCGTTCCCTCTCTTTTTTTTTTCAAATTAAATTTGGTTAAAAAGCTTGATATGATACAAACAACTTCAATGGTTATTCGTTAAATCTTTCAGAAAAAATCTCTATTTATTCAATATATATATGAATCCTTCAACCCTTACTCTTTTTAACATTTCATCAAATTATGTTACAGATTACTACTAGTTTATAAGAGCAACTTTTGATTTTTCTTTGTTGACTTCTGTTTATAGGCAAAAAATAATCTACAAAAGCTAAAAAAAAATTGATTATTCAAAACTCTATTTTGAATCTTTTCAACTTTTAATTTTAATAAATAATTCTAACATATAAGTTCAGTTATATCAAACA
>BRYE01000014.1:4503655-4508655 GCA_030159115.1 Actinidia arguta var. hypoleuca | reverse complement strand
GATTTTCTTTGGAAAAAAACTCTTTTTCTTAAAAAAAAATATTTCAAATTCTTGAAAACTATTTTCGCTGAAAAAGATATTCATTTCAAGTTAACATAATTAAAGACACATTTTTCCTTCACTTACATTAATTAATATTTGGAAGTCAAAAACTATGATATAAAAACAATATTTGAAGAAAAAGAAAGAGATGGACTAAGGTCAAGAGTTTAACCTAACCCATTCATTCAAATTAGTTTCTCTGTCCCTGATTTTCCATACCAAAATGCTCAATTTAGGGGACTTGTAGCCACTTTTTCTTGTGGATGTGAGCATTAATTTTTAATAGCAATGCAATTTATTAGATTTATTGGATACAATCAAATCTAAACTTGTTCACTAACTAAATAAGTCAGCCACCTCTACTTTTATAATAAATAAATAAATAGTAAACCTTCTATAAATATTAGTGTATCCCGACTTATTTTTATATAAAGTCGCACAAATTGAGGCCCCTTTAAAAGGTCTAATCCCTTTAATTAGGATATATATCCAAGCAACGAGAGAGAATGCTAGAAATGGTGAAACAAAGGCAATCCCTGTCCATCTTTTTCCTAGATATACTATCAAACATTAAGTTTATAGTTCTGACTTTCCTGAATACAAACATTCTTCTTAATTCCGAACAGAAATTAGTAAAAGGGGGGTCCAATTCGTGCGAGATTGTTTTTCCAATTTTTTTGGTAGGAATGGTTTAGTTTGTCAAGCTATGTAACCCGAGCCTCGCATATGGTTCGAATTGTGTCGAGTTTAAAATATCAGAGCTTAATTTGTTAAAGTTAAAATTTTAATTTATTTTCTTACCAATGTCAAATCTTGGGGTATCTCTTTGTAATTTTTCCTAAAAAGAAAACAAACAAAGTGAAATACGAAGAGGGCATCCCACACCACACGATCAAGTACAGGTGTCGGTAAATGGAGCGGAAGGCCGGTAATTGACCGTTCAAAGCATTGGCCCACCGACCCAACCGATCATTTAATTTTAAAATTTTGTCTTGTAGTTTGAAGACAACCCCCCGTACGGTCCGCTTGTTGTTTCCGCGAGCCGTTAACGAAAACCACTCCGTAACAAAAAAACATTAACTAACGAACCACTTAATTAAAATTTATATTTTCTTTCCTAAAATGCCCTCCGGTAAAATTTATGCAAGGATGTTTACGGTTGAGATAATACCGATTTTTTTTAGCATTAAGAATCAAATTAGTAAGAATTAACTACACTTTGCCCACTTAAAGTATTGGCCATTTCCCACTTTGGCCCTTAAACAAAGACTTTTATCACATCGGCCCTTAACTTATTAAATTTTTTTTCATTTAACACCAATTTCTTAATTCCGTCCAAATTGGTAACGGAGTTGGACACGTGGCACCACGTGTGTGTATGTAGGTTCAATCCACAGCTTAACGCAACATTCTACATGACTTGAGTTTATGTATATAGCACCCACAAAGGGACTCTTTGAGGGTCTCGTTCTAGGAATATCTGTGGTTAGGCCTTTCATTTACGCACATGCACCTCTACCATGTACTAATTCATATTAGTTTGGAAAAAAATTATACAAACTAACAAATTTTATTAAAAAAATTTTATTGAATGATGTGTGAGACAATGATAAAATTTGATGGAACCCACTGTTGTTAACTCACATGAGTAAAATTTAGTTTGGACCTATTTAAGGATTCTTTTAATATTTTGGAAATACCTTCTTCATTTACTTTTGATACTTTTTCAAATTAAAAAAATAAAAGTTTGAAACTTAACATCGGAACCCACTAAAGTGATGTGAAATTGTGACAGGGATAACTCACGTGAGTAAAATTTGGTATGGAATATGATTTACGGCTTCTTTAAATATTTTGGTCAACATCTTATTTATGTAGTTTTGACACTTTTCCAAATCAAAAAAATAAAACTTTAAAACTTAACATCGAAATTCGCTAAAGCGATGTACTAACACTGTGATAGAGATAATTCACGTGAGTAAAATTTTATTTGGACCCATTTATGGCTTCTTTTAATATTTTAGACAACACTTTATTTATGTACTTTTGATACTTTTCTAAATGAAAAAATAAAAGTTTTTGAAACAACCTCGGAATCCACTAAAGTGATGTAATATTGTGACAACGATAACTCATGTTAATAAAAAATTTTATTACATGTCGATTTATGGGTTCTTTAAATATTTTGGACAATACTCTATATATTAAGAAATTATTGAGTGCTCTTAGAATATTGCATTGCATCAGTTAATGAACGGTACATCTACGTGTTTTTAAGCTTTGGATACTTTTTTTCAAATCAAAAACATTGAGAAAGAGCACAAAAATAAGATGCTGGTACCGGTAGCACGTAGCATTTGGTTTCCTCAGAATCGACGAAACACCACGTGCTTCACTCTATTCGAGGCACAGAAAAAATGAGTTAACAAATTAAATTAAGGCATTGTTTGGTTTCTATAAGGAATTTGATTCCTCCAACCAAATGATTTGGGAATGAAAATTTATGGAAACTAAAATGAACTTGAGATTGCAAAATGAGAATCTTCTTATGTTCGGGCCCGTTTGGGTACTCTTTTTTTGGGGTTGCTAAAAAAAGTCAGTTTTTTTGGACGTGCTTGCGTTTTTTTGCTAGAAAGAGTTTACCCCCCCAAAAAATACTACATGTTTTTTAAATATTTCAAACGATAAATTTAATTTTTTGTCTCACCTTTCTTAGAAAACAAAAATAAAAAAACTTTAGTTTTTTTGATTACTCCAAACGGCAACTTTAAATGTTAAGAGTATTATTTTCTTCTTTTTGATAAGAGTAAAATTAAGTATTTAACACGATTGATTTAAAGAACGTACTCTATTACATGCTAACGTTTGTTGTCTATTTTATAGAAATAGAACCATAGAACTTGTGAAAAATTACAACGTATTAATAAACAATAAGGAGATAGTTATTAATTAGTACGTATACATGTGAAAACTCTTAATTTTTTCCCTCGTCCATATATGAAAGCGTTCGGTATATCGGTATATGATCCTTGAACCATATTTACATGACAAATCAGTGATTGCGCTACAAACTCTGCATAAATTCATGAGCGGAGTCACTATAGGGCAAGTGTGGTCAATTGACCCCACTGAAAAAAATAACACTACTATTCCTAATATAATTATTTATAAATAAAATTTTAATCCCATAAAAAATTAGTAATTTATTCTAAATTCTGTAATTCTATAATTTTGACCTGCTGAACCTAAGTTTTGACTCCGCCCCTACATAAATCATCACATTTTCGATCCCTTGCCTCCTCGTAATATTAATGTACCCCCATATCATTTCTTTATTGTGAAATTAAAAAGATGGTGGGAGAATGTGGTATTTTTGGTATATCTTCGCACACATCTATGCACTTACTCTTTCCACCCCTTCTCTACCCCTATTATGGGATTATAATTACTCAAATACCAAGGCCATCTAGATCTTGATGCCTATTGACTTAATGGAACTTGGCCATAAGACTATCATTAGTCTACAAATAACTAAAAAACACAAAACTTGGATAAGTTAAACCTTTGTTTTACTCTATTTTGTGGCTCAAAGTAGGCAAGTTGCCCACCTTGGTGATGATGCTCATTGACTTAAACCCTTGTTAGATTTTAGCTTCCCAAACAAATTGCATTAGAAAACAAACAAGAAAGTTTCATGGTTTTGGAAACAAAACAAACATTTTGGGTACTTTATTAATATGGTATAAAACAAAAAAACCTCAAGGATTTGTCGGATCTAATGTACTTGTTTACTTGCCTCTACTATAACAGTGTACATGGTTCCATGGACCTCTCTTTAGTGATGCATAGCCCAAGAAAGGTACACTAGCCTTTCCTTCTTCTATTTGTCTTCCCAAATCCTCATGCACTTCCTCATGACTACTTGAGCCATTGGGTCTTTATAAACACACAATTCTCTATGATTTGAATATTGTCTCTCTGAGTCTTTCTTTACATTAATCTCAAGAAATCATTGAAACTAGTGATTCATCTACTCCTTAAATTACTATTATACTTGTGGTGGGTGGTCTCTCAAATTCAACCCGAATTATATATCATTCTACGCTATTTGTGACTCCGGTGACCCGATTAATTGTGATGCAACGCATAAACATGAAAAAGAGGGGGAAAAAAAGAGAAAATGATAAACGATCTCAAATCCGTTGATTCTATGAATACCGAAAATGAAACACTTCTCTAAACCCGTTGGTTCATAAAGAATACCGAGAATAAATATATCAACAATTGATTGATTCACACAAAATACCGAAAAGTTAGAACAAAAGAAAAATCTCTATAGTCACTCAATCAACTCCCTTGTCCTAGGCACTACTAGCCTATTTATAATTAAAACATAATTCGTGGAGAATAAGACACAAATCGAAAAGAAAAACAAAATAAAAATAAATAAACTAAATATTGTAGCCAATCTAAATTAAATCATAATATTCCTAATAAGATACTATATTAAAAATAAGAAAAACTAAAATATGAAATTCCTAAAATTTCGTTTGCATCAAATAAGCTGATAGGTCTAACTAGTTAGTTGTTGGGTATATATTGACTTGGTTCAATATTGTATAGAAGTGGTTATTGGGGACTTTAAGATTTATGTGAGAGTTACCGATTTTCACTCGTTAGCTTAAATTTTAAGTCAAACCGTGTAAATTGTTATTTGTTTTATGTGATTACTCTATTTTAGTTCTCAATTTGTTGATTTCATCGTTGCAACACTATTGAAGACTTGTTTCTAATTTCATCTCTACTTTGTGTCTACCATGTTCTGGTTTCCTCCAGGGATTCTATTAGACCGAATGGCTAATTTTAATTTAAATAAAATAGTTGTTAACTATGGTTGATTGTGCTATTAAAATCTCGCAATATGCCTAATCGATTAGGACACCCTTTAATTTGGACAT
>BRYE01000014.1:4486155-4491155 GCA_030159115.1 Actinidia arguta var. hypoleuca | reverse complement strand
ACTGCAGCAGCCTAACTTGCGCCATAGCGGTAGTGCATCCATATAAGATTAGAAGGCATGAAGCCCCGCGGCACAGTTGGATGGCAAAAGAGGGCCCATAAAATAGCATTAGAGATCATTAGCGTGGATTCAAATTTTAGGAGAAACAATTTTATTTTCTTTTGGGGTACGATTTTGGTGTTGATATCAGTCGATCTGATTTCAAAACCTGGTCATCCAGGTACATACTGCGATTTACCTGTTAGCAGCACTGAGAGGCCGGGATTACTATTCCTAGATTAGTCAAACGCAAGCCTGGAACTAGGGCATAAAAAAAGATTTTTAAAAGCATGAAATGATCTCAGTTCCTTACCTATGTGCCAACAGCGATGAGTTATGTACGCTACTTGCCCCCTCTCTCGTGTAAGAACACTTATATATTGCATCAATATATATATATATATATATATATATATATATATATATGTAAAAAAAATGCAAGAAAAGTAATATTGGAAAATGCATAAAAGTTAAAAAAAAAAACTGTATTTGTTCAGTATGATAATAGTGAAAAATGCAGGATGGTTAATAGTTTCACTTTTTTGCAAAAAAAAATTGAAGAAAGAAATTATTTTCTATTAAAATTTGTCAATTATTAGTTAACTTCCCTTTGTGTCCATTGTTTTCCCTTTCCACACCTTCATGGTTAATTTAGTAATTAGAAAAATCTTCCTACAGCTTTTTCATAAAATTTTCATATTAAATAATGCATACTAGGAAATAAATTTTTATTTTAAGACTTCACTTTCTATCAAAATTCATATCATTTTGAAATTAATTTTTTTCTTGATGAACTATACGTTGAAATTTAAATATGAACAATTTCAATAATCAAAATTCACCAAGTAAGTCCAAAGGGCTTTAACTAGAGTGGTCCAAGACAATCCAGTGACAATATGCAAATAGCCCCACCCTTGCACGATCATGTGAAAAAATATAAGGACATACTTGGGGGGCAATGCTTATGTTTCCTTATCTCCTACCTGGCTTCCCATTTGGGGAGATGAATTCCA
Organism: Actinidia arguta var. hypoleuca; assembly: GCA_030159115.1. Lineage (NCBI taxonomy): Eukaryota > Viridiplantae > Streptophyta > Magnoliopsida > Ericales > Actinidiaceae > Actinidia > Actinidia arguta. The sequence continues at coordinate 4,490,103 of BRYE01000014.1, read as the reverse complement.
TGTGGCGATCAAGGGTATTAATCACTCAAATAAGGGGCATGATAGGGACGTGAAAAACATTATATATATATATATATATATATATATATATATATATATATATAAGTGAACAGTGCTGCCTTGACCACCAATTTTTTTTTCTGTTTTTTTTCTCACCAATTGTTGTTTTTTTTTCATTATGTTTTGTTCCCGATTTGGTCTCTAATTATTTTTTTTTTCGATTTTGCTCCTAAATATTTTTCTTTCCTTATATAAATGTAAGTGAACAGTGTTGCCTTGACCACCAATTTTTTTTTCCGTTTTGCCCCTCACCAATTTTTATTGTTTTCATCATGTTTTGTTCCCGATTTGACCCCTAATCATTTTTTTTTTAATTTTGCTCCTAAATATTTTTTTTCTTATATAAATGTGAGTGAACAATATTGCCTTGACCACCAACTTTTTTTTCTGTTTTGTCCCTCACCAATTTTTTTTTTTTCATCATGTTTTGTTTTTGATTTGGCCCCTTATCATTTTTTTTTCTAATTTGGCCCCTAAAATGTGAGTGGATTGTAACTCCTTCACCACCAACTTTTTTTTTTCATTTTTACCTTAATCAATTGTTTTTTGTCCCATCATTTTTTTTCGATTTTGCCCCTAAATATTTATTTTTTCATTTTGTCCCGATATTTTTTTTTCGATTTTGCCCATATATTTGTGTTCCAAGTGTTGCCCCTATATATATAAACTCATTTACTATCATTTTTTTTTTATTTTCTCCCTAATTATTTTCTTTTTTCGATAATATTTTTTTTTCAATTTTGCCCCTAACCATTCCAGATTTATTAGGATTTTTTTTATTAAGTGGATTCTTTATTTGTGTCAAGATTCTTTAGATTCTCAGGTAGTTTTAATAAAATCTGGAGTTTACCTAAAAATTATACTTTTGAGCAATCCTGGTTGTTTGACAAATTGCTTAAGAATGGCTCTATGAAATCAAGTTATTGATTAATGGATTGCTCATTTTGAAAACTCGTCCATGCTATTTTACTCCATATCATATTAATCTAATAATTAATCACATTACTTCATCTTCATTCTAACTATTGATTAGAATGAATGAGCCATTCCTCCGCTTTCATTCATAAAAGTATAAGTTAAGACGAAAAAAAAAAAATCGATGGTTCAAGTATCCCGAATTATATGAGAAAAAGTGATAAAAGGAGAAAGATATATATGTGGTATATATCCATCTATATTGAATTGCGGATACAGATATGATAGAATCTTTTTTTATTGAACCAAAGATGGGTTTCCTATAGTATAGAAGATGACAGAAAATTGACAAATTACTTAAGAATGACTCTATTAAATTAGATTCTTAGTTAATAGATTGCTTATTTTGAAAACTCGCCCGTGCATCGTACGGGATCTCCCACTAGTATATATATATATATATCAATCACTCAAATAAGGGTCATGATAGGTTATATTTGTGTGTATATAGGGATGGACTGGGGAGTGTGGCTAGGAGCAATTACCCCAAAACTCTTTAAAAATGTTAGTTTTATAGTAGTGTAATTGTTAACTACTAATACTACAAAATATATATATGTGCGCGCGCGCGCGTATAGGAATGGACTAGGGAGTGTGGCTAGGGGCAACTACCCCAAAACTCTTAAAAAATGTTAGTTTTATAATAGTGTAATTGTTAAATACTAATACTACAAAATCATATAAGTTCGTCTGCTCAGTAATATATGTTATGTACCTTTGTATTTTCAAAATTAAAATTATTCGTTCATATCTGTGTATATACACACTCATGTAATATATGTAGTGTGGAAAAGTGGGCAGTTGGGCCCTCTCTCTAAAGGTCATTCTCACTCACCCAACAGGGGAGAGTAATGGAGGAGGATTGTAGCTGAGATCTTCCGGACTAGGAGTGATATATTACAAGAGTGGTCTAGTTTCTACTTTCTTATTTTTGTAATTTTGAAGAAAAATTCTAAGTATTTGTATGGTGAGAAGAGTGATAACTTGGAGCATAAATAAATGAGCCCATAAAATCACCAACTCTAGATAATTGCTTACTACCACAAAAAAAATAAAAATTGTGCTCATCTCTATATAGTTAACCTGTGATCATATTTGATGTGGCTTTTATATGTATTTATAATGTGCGTTTCATGGGATTCGTAGCTATTTTAGTGAGTGTTATTCAAATATGGTATGATTGCTATAGTATCACTCTTATGTGTCAGATTAGTAGTCCGATATTACTTCGATATTGAATGAGTTTTGACTTAACATAATAGTGAGACCTCTCTACCGAAAGACTTAAATTATTGGATTTGATACAATGTTTCATATGGTTGTCAGGTCCATTAATCCCGCTCGATGTTTGGCCCAAGAAAAAAAGTCCCACATAATAGATCTAAAAAGAAAATACAGTGGGGGAAGTGTTAGTATGTGGTCGTGATGGAGAAGAAGGTAAAACATATATTTTTTATTTTCTTTGATCAAATGATAATTAGGGAAAGGAGAATTTTACACATTAGCACAAATAAATGGGACCCCAAAAATGACAACCTCTAAACAATCAATTAATTAAAAGAATAAAATTAAAAAAAATCAGGTTATTAGATAGCCATTGGCCTCAACCTCTATTTGGTATGGTGAGTACTTACTTACATGTATGAGTTTATTAGTAGCATTTTTTTTTTTTTTATTGTCTTAAAAGTTGTACCACAGTATTTAATACAATTTTTGCTTTGTTTATGAGCAAAAAATAACCTACAAAAACTAAAAATAGCTGATTTTTAAAAAATTTCAACTCTTATTTTTAAATAAGTAATTTTAACATATGTTCAGTTATACCAAACAACCTCACTAAGTCTCATCATCGTAGTAGCTATTAATTGAAACATAGTTGAAGTAAAAAAAATATATATATATTAAAAATGTGAAAAATGTATAAAAATATGTAAAATGTATAAACCATGTATTAAGAAGAAACTAATTTTTAGTTTTATTTTTTGTGCTTCTTGACTGTTGCCTGTTGAGTTGTAATTAGCATAACTGTTTTTTTTTTTTAAATCTATTTTTTATTTTTATTATTTAATATTATAAATCATTCATGATCACTTTTCTACGGAATACAAAAGCTTCTTTGTAAGTTTACATAGATAGAAAACATAAGAGTGTATATTACAAAGAAGGAGCCATACATCTTTATATCATATATTTTCTGAAAAATTACAAAAACAAATTTAGATTTTGACTTTGACTTTGGTAATAAATTAAAACTTAGATTTTTTAATTTGAACAAATTAAATTATAAACTTTTTAACTCATCACAATTTGAACTCTCTATTAGTTTTCATTGAACAAATTAAATTATAAACTTTTTAACTCATCACAATTTGAACTCTCTATTAGTTTTCATTTATATAGCTTGATGACAATAACTAATTACGGCAAAACTGATTGGGGAAACGACGTCACACGAATTGTGACCCTTTGAAAAGCCTTAATTCTCGTAATTAGGATAATTATCCAAGCAAAATCTAGAGAGCGAAAACAAAAATCGAATGAAGCAAATGCCGAGTTTCAAGAAGAAATGAGAATCGAATGTTCTGAAATCTTATTAAGTATATTGATGCTTTGCTTTTTATCACTGGTCATTTCTCCAATACTTCTCAATTATTGTCATCAAGTTACGTAAATGAATGTTGACAAAGTGTTCGAAATTTATACAAGTTAAAATTTTAAAATTTATTTATTTAAATTAAAATTTTAAAGTTTAATTAGTTATCAAGGTCAAATCTTGTGATTATTTTTTTAATTTGGGTTTTTTTATGTAAAATGTGATAAGAAAATTAATCTAATTTTTTTTGGGTATTGGATAGCAAATAAAAAAACTTATCCCAAACAAATTTTAAAAAATGAACTAAAATATCTATAAAA
>BRYE01000014.1:4461155-4463655 GCA_030159115.1 Actinidia arguta var. hypoleuca | reverse complement strand
CAGGCTGGATTATCGGATGGGCTTCAGGTTTAAAACCCAAGGCTCAGGCGACCCAGTAGAAATGTGGAGGCTCAAGCTAGGTTCGGGCTTGTGCCGGGTGGGCTCCGGGCCGGATTTAAAGCAATTTCAACATTTCCTCAAATCTTAAAGTTACACTATTTTTTTTTTTTGCTCAATCTTGTGGGATTTTAGAAGAAAAGACCGAAATTTGACAGTGTTAAAACTTGTGTAATTGATGTTTACAGTGCAAACAAGGCCAAGCAGACTATGGACAGAGAAGTGTCGGCCAACTTGAAACAAGGCATGCATTTACAATGTGGTACAAAGCCAAATCTCATGAAAACAAGAAGTAGGTCTGCTCTTTTATTTCATAAAACAAAAAAGTGATAATGACGGAGTAAAAGATAACTTACATTTTTTAAATTGGATTAAAAAATATTTTTAAATTCAAAAATAGATGATATAAATTCATTTGTTTATGTGACCTCTTATATTTAAATAAATCTGAATCATTCATTTTGATTTAAAAAAATTATATCTGAGTCCATTTTAGAATCCGAAGTGCATGGGATAAGATCCTGATTAAAAGTCGGGTTGGGTCACACTTTTTGAATAAGTGGTTCTTGTTCTCAACTCCAACCCAAAACTTTATAACTAGCTCTTGTCCGTTTTTTTTTCTTTTCACGGTAATATTATTCAAATAAAAACCGAAAATGACCTTATTTAATAAAAACCATTATGGTTGCAAACTACTCAAGTGCAAGTGGTCCAACAAAAACTTAGGAGAGAGTAACAGTAGTCATTATTCATGGTAACGATGAAAAAAACGTGAGTATTCCTCGTGATATGACAATTTTATCAAAATAGTATCTAGTGTTTTGGTTTTGACAAATTTATCATAATAAGTCTCAACAAATTTAATTAGCATGTTTTGAAGTCATAGAATGATAGAACTTGTTTCAATTATTGTTGTGATAAAAATTTGAGAGAGCAATCAACAGTCAGAATTGTTTCTCGGCACAAACTTGGGCGACCTGCGCAGAATATAACAAATGTGATTGGCCGGGGTGAAGCCGCTCAAAACCCCCAGCGTATGAATCAGACCAAGGCGATCAGGAGATAATTAAAGGCAGACGAGTATAATAATAAAAGTGTTTGTTGTGCCTGTGTTAAGCGTACATTTTCGTAATGGGAAAGCAACCTTTATATAGATGGAGTAATGAGGCAGCAACCTTTATATAGATGGAGTAATGAGGCATGTTAGTGGATAACGGTAAGATCCTAAGTATGGAAGGATATCCCAATAATTTTGATATAATGTAGGAGGTTGTCATTTGGAGAGTAATCCGCAATTATAAGAGTCGTGATAGAGTAGGAGTTTAATGGAGATACTTCCCTTGTAGAGGTGAAATCCTCATGGAAGCGAATTCTGATCAACCAATGGAGGAGTCTCGCGGTGACAGATTCCTTATAAAGGTAGAGTCCTCATGGGGTTGGTATATGATAAGGCAAAGTAAACTTGCCCATTGCCAATATAGAGATAAGATAGCATTCCTCGAGGAGTCATGGGCGATGAGAACTGTAGCGGTGATAGGGTGATATGATCTTTTAGGCGACATGCCTATCTAATTATGATAAATGAAGTTGTTATTATAAACAGCAATGTTAGCATTCACTGCATTGATATTATTATAATTTTGTCATGACAAAAATATGTAGTAAATACGGTACCATACATTGCTTTAATTATGACAAATTTATCATATTTGAACAAAAAATACCAAATTAATAACGATATACGATATTTTTATCATTTGTAATTCCTACAACTCGCCATTTAAAACTAATATATAACAATCATCTATTCGCAAGACAATAACTTACGTTGCTTGCAACTCTAATAGATGAAAACTGGAACTTGATTGAAAGTTAATCATACGAAAATATACCAAAAAATGCACAAGTTGTTTTCGATAGAAGAAAGACATGACGGGGATGAATCTGGTGCGAAATTGCGTCAATGGTAATCTGACTTGGTAACAGTAATGTGTTAATGGCGATGGCTGCGATGGTGGTTGCCGTGATGGAAGGTGATGATCGGTAGGGAAGAGAGAGAGAAATATGCCTAGAAATTTTAATCACCCATAAAATCTCTATTTTTTTTTTGTTGCGGCAATTCAAATTTCTAAAACATAATCTCTCTCAACGAGAATGCAATCGCCTTTTTTGTTTTGAAAATGAGAATATTGAATTAGAATACAACTCCTCTAGAGTTACTAATATGGTGTTTATTAACTCCTTTTGAAATTAGATGTGTAATCCGATAGATTTATAATCTATCAAATCGGTTGAATTTATAATAACACATTTCCAATTACTACAAATTCAGAGGTATTGATTAACCTTAAAATTATTAAAATATCATTAAAATACTATTATATAATATTTATAGATCCATAGTCTTTTATGCCACATAAGTTACTTATTTGGTGCATAATTT
>BRYE01000014.1:4436155-4438655 GCA_030159115.1 Actinidia arguta var. hypoleuca | reverse complement strand
CTATTAGTGGGTGCTTCCGTGGGGCAAAGGGGATATGCGGCATAAAAGAATAATATCCCAATAAGTGGTATCAAAGCAAATGGTTCGTGATCTGAGGGTGGCTGTGGCAAAGCCATGGTAGGTGATCCGGAACCGGAGGTGGAAAACGGAACATATACATGAAAAGAGCAAGAGAAAAAAAATGGACTGATCGTAAGGCGAGGTGAGCAGGAAAGCAACGGTTGCAGGGGTTCTGGCAATAGAAAGAGGCAACGGGTTGTTGTGGATCTCTCAAGACGGGTTCATCTTTGGAGAGATGAAGCCACGAAGACACCCAAAGTGAGGGGGTGCGGGCCACCCATTAAGTGTGTGTGTGCAGCGATTATTTCACATGGTGGAGGAGGTGATTGTTGGGAAACGGTCTGGTCCACCATGTGTGGTAATGTGAAATGGAGTAGTTGGGAATTATATTGTCATTTATTATATGCATGTATCTTCTTGGTGAAGATTTAGAAGGACTACCGATGTAGTCAAAAGTGGTGGGTCTTATCCCTAGGCATGAATAATAACACACAAGATGCTTTGACTTCTCAATGAAGGCTTTTCAATTCTCCATAAGGTGGTGGACATTCTCTATAAATAGCCAAGGGTGGGAGAAGATAGTGAGAGGGGAGAAGAGAATAAAAAAGATAGAGAGGGTGAGCTAATAGTGAAGAGCCATGAGCTCCCTTCTCGATTGTGAGATAAAAATGATAAGGGTAAAATAGAGATCTAGAAAGTGAGAGAAAAAAATACTAGGATACACCACGATGAGCAACAACTCAAGTACCCTTGAGCGTGGGGCTCGGGTAGGGGTATGGGAATTGTGTGTTTTGTTCATCTCACAATTGTAATATCTATTTTACATACATAGTGAAATCTCTCTCATGTAGATGTAGACAATTTGGGCCGAACTACGTAAATTTCTTGTTGTTATCTCTTTATATGTATGTCTATTTGTGGGTGCTTCTGTGGGGCCGATGGGATATGCTGCATAAAAGAATAATATCCCAAACATAAGCAGTTATTGGAAAAAATTCGATCTCACCCACAACGAAAGCACACAAAATAAAATAGAGAACATAAGATATACGTTATTCGACACCAACTTGCCTACGTCCACGGGAGAAAGAGAAATTCACTAAGTGATTACAATGAGAAAATAAAAATACTCAACCTAGAGCCCTAGCTCACTTTGAATTTTATTTTCCTCTCCTCACTTTCCTATTTTCACACTCTCTCCTCTTTTTCCCACACCAAATACAGAGCCTATACAAGAGGGTTTATATAAGCATCAAAAAATACAAATTTTGAGAAACAATTAGCTTAGCCATTGAAGGCTTTCCTTGGGAGCTCAAAAACTCCTACTTTGGGAAGAAACAAATCAGCATTGGGAGAAAGCATCCTTGGGAGAAAGTTGGTCAAACCATCGAACCAATATTGAGCCAACTTTCTAACAATCTCCACCTCCCTTTGACCTTTGATTATTCCATTAATCATTCACATGGGTGGACCCCAACACTATTTTGGAAGTAACTTAACAAGATGCCATTTCCACATTAGCATTTGTGCTCTGGTTCACCTTTTTTTGCTATTCATTACTTTCTTTTCCACCTTTATTATCTAATGATTGAATTATTGATAACCTTAATCTATGCTTTTAGTTTCAAGGTATTTGACTTCTATTTAATGACACCCTTATTCATCCTACTTTTGAGTTCTCAAATGTTAGGATGATTTCTTTTCTGCCTTAAACTATTTTATTTTGAAATGACAAATGTGCTCTTTTTGAGTTGGCATGCCTGTGTAAGTTCAGCCTTATTCCTCTTCTAGATGTATTTCAAAGTACATAATCAAGTTCTCTTGAGCAAATTCAACCCGTTTCATGCAATTATGTATAAAAATTTAGAACCAGTCTAGGCACGGATATTAGACTTCAACCCCACATAGACCCTCAAATGTTTGTTCAAGAATCAACAATCCCTGTTAATTGTGAATATGGACGTTCTTGACTCACAAAGACAATCACAGATAACAAAGAAGAACAGATCAAAAAACTGCAAAGGAACAAATAGCACCAAATTATTGATCTCTATATAATAACCAGATATACAAACAGTTCTCTAATGTAAGGATGGTCACAGAAACAACACTGAGCGAAGGACAAGCTAGAATTTCCAGAAAGCTACTAACATCCTTCTCGAACAACTTATTGACGGTGCATAAAAATGACAAGCTAAAAAAAGGGGGCCAATGGAGAAAGATGGGTCGGACAATATTGACATGGGCTCGAAATTATTTTCTAAACTTCCCCGCAATCCCAAAAAATGTTTAAAAAAAAACACCTTAACTAACCTTCTCCATTCCTTTTCTTTCTAGCAAAAAATAGAATGAAAGTCCAACAAATACCTGAACTTCCTTGTGGTTTCAGTCAGATATCCTCATCTCAACTCCAAGTATGTCCTTAACCACCTCATATGTC
>BRYE01000014.1:4421155-4426155 GCA_030159115.1 Actinidia arguta var. hypoleuca | reverse complement strand
TGCAACATTTAGTACATGAGATAGATTCAGTGCAAAGAAAACACTAGGAGAAAAGCTTCCCCATTCATGCAATTTCTATCAACAAAATTATATATCTACCCTGTAAGACAGTAGCAATCACTAGAGCTTGATAATGACATAGAGGCAGGCTGTGAGATAATTCCGATATAAACTTCAAGGACGTCAAGTGAAAGATAAGATTATCGTAGATAACAGGCTATGCACTTCTGAGAGCTACAACTCATCACTTATGCCAGACAATCTAATGTTACAATGTTAATGAAGAAGGTTTGTGGCAGATTAGCTACTAAGGACGGAATAGAAGGGCGGGGTTTGTGGCAGATACTTGTTACAATGGGGAGAGTCATGATCATCTTTTCTTTGATTGTGAGTTTTCCTCTCCGATTTTTAGGCAAATCTTGGCTAGGAATCAGATCAGAAGGTCACCCCTCATGTTAAACTCTGAAATTGATTGGGCAGTCCAGGTTAGCAAGATAAATATTTTCAGGAATTTGTATACAATATCTCCTTGGCAGCTTCCATATATCACATATGGATGGAGAGGACTGCCAGAATTTTCTCATATAAAGAGCTTGATCCTACCTCATATTTGGAGGAATGCTCCTAATCCCTATCTCAATTGGCTGCTTTGCCTTTCTTGGGAAATATCCCCTAGAATTCGGATTTAGCCTTGGTTTTGTTGTTTTAGCTTGGGCTTTGTTTTTTTTTGGCCGTCCTGTTTGGGTAAATAAGTGGGAGTTAGAGTTTTGGTGGGGTAAGCCTGGTTTCGTTTTTGTTATTGTGGTTTGAGTGTTTTTTTGGCAATATTGGTTGCCTGTTTTGCCGGGCTGCCCCTGTTGGATTGTTGTTTGTACTTTGTCTCAATGAAATTTAACTTACCAAAAAAAAACACATGACCGGTCATTCCAATAAGTCTTCAATCAACAACAGATTGGCAACAATCAAAATTTTACACTATCATTCAAGTAAAAATTCCATACATTACTGTGAAATTCAGAAAGAAGAACAAAAAATGGGAAAAAGGAGAGTATGAACTGACACTCCTCCGGCTACTCCACCAGCGACGAGAGACTTGCAAATGCTGTAGAAAGCGTGACTCGGTGCCTTAACTCCTCCTCTGGCTATCTAGGCTTCCTCCGCGAGATTCACGATCGTCGACACCGCCGTCTCACTGGTCTTCGCCACCACATCCTCCGACGCCATTCGAACCCTAACTCGCCTAGCGCAGTCTCGCCGCCGTCACGTTCTCCGGAGGGGGAGAGGTTCTTTCGTGAGAAATGAGCAACGAACAATACAAACGCCTTGTCTGTTAATGTGTATGTATATATATCTAACTGTGTATATATGTATCTATTTATAGAACTAGTCGTCTATGGAAGATGAAAATGGAATTGTTTTTTGATGATAACTGTATGGTTCTTGTCGAATTTCGGCGGATTAATTACGGTACATTTGTACTTAGAGAGAGTTGGGCCCAGCTTAATGGCCCAGCTTTAGTGGGTTGGGTCAGGTTTAAAGGCCTTCTTAATATATTTGTTATATAGCGCAAGCCCTTCAGATCCAACTATAGGAAATATTGGGCCTATGACAAGAGTCATGATCCATCTTTTGCTAGGCTCAGCTCTATTAAATCCAATTTAGACTTCGTTTGGTAATGCTTAAAAGTCAATTTTTTTTAAACTTGTTATTAAAAAGGCCAATTTTTTTTGACTTTTTTGCTTTTCTTGCTTTACTTTAGCTAAAACTAAGCAAATAAGCAAAATCAGAAAAGTAAAAAAAATAACTCTGATTGACTTTTTTACTTATTTTAAGCAAAAAAGCTAGCCGAAAAACTAAAATAAGTTGTTTCCAATCGGAGCCTTACGCTCGCTAAAGAGTGTGAATTTTATTGTGTGTGTTTTTAGTTTTCTTGTCTTTGTTGAATTTTTTGATTGGTTTAATTAAAATTTATAATTTTTTAATTCCACTTGACTAGATAAATTAAAAAAATAAAAAAAAATCTTAAATATTTGGGGAAAAAAATCTATGAACAAAAAAGTTGATTTGTTGAGTAAAAATAATTTTTTTAATTTCAGTGAATTTTTTTTAAAATTAGAACATATTTTTTATATTTTTAGATTACTCTCATTAAAAAAAAAGTATAATTTTTTATTAACTTAGGAAAAATATTTATTAAAAATAAAAAAAATCAAAAATCAAAATAATTAAATTAGCTCACACTTGTTTTTACATATAGAAAAATTACTAACACGCCCCTCACATGGGGTGTGGACCCCACCTATCATGTGTGGGACCTATATACTTCATGTGAGAGAATCTAATATTTGTTTGTATAAATATTTGTATTAGTAGCATTATTATTCTATAGATGTCTTACCGTCCACTAGTGGGACTCAGTTAAAGTTGGATCATAGCCTGTATGAATTGCCCTCAAAAGTTAGAGTAAGGGAACTTGAACCTGCAACATTGGGGCAAGACTCTCAGTCATGGCCAAATTCCGAATTTGGGTTCCTGTATTGCTTTTTTATGGCTTATCTTAATACAAAAAATTAAGTTGATTGGACAATGATAACCAAATGATCGGATATCATTTGTCTTATAAAATATTCAAAAATTCATTTACGCCTGATGTGGGATAATTCGGACGAGTTCTAAATCTAAATATAATCCGAACAAGGTACGTCGCCCAAAGATTCCAAACACTCACCTTCCTGGTCACCTCATATTATTAATAAATTGAGCTCCACTTCGTTTACACAAACAGTCCCTCCAGGTCGCCATTGGGCGAGGTGGTTCAACTCACTTGAGGCAGAGACGTCTCCACAAAGACTTGATTCTCCAAAATGACTCCATCTCCATTAGAAGTCTATTGTCATGAGATTCCTCCTCCGTCATTCCTCTACCTAATTGGAGTCCACCTCCATGAAGAGTTCCACCTCTGTAAGAGAACTGTCTCGAATAGACTCCAGCTCCAGCACAACACCTAAAAGTGCAGATTGCTCACCAGATGGCATTCTCACGTTGTCTCCGGACTATTAGGGATGTTCTCCCATACTTATCATTCCGAAGATCTTGCCGTTATCCACTAACATGGCTCATTACTCCATCTATATAAAGGCCGTTCACCCATAACAAAAAGGTACGCTCAACACAGGCACCACAGACACATTTTATTATTGTGCTTGCCATACAACCTTTAATTATCTCCTGATTACCTTGGTCTGATATACACGCCGGAGGAGTTTTGAGCGGTCTCACCTTGACCGATCACGTTTGTTCATTGCTACGCAGGTCGCCCTAACTTTAGCCAAGGTCCAACGCCGAGGTCGAAGAGTAATTCCGACTGTTGGTTGCTCTCCCAGATTTTTATCACAATAACGCCGTTTATTTAAAAAATAAATATGTTTAGATCATGTAATTACTGATGTTCAATTAATTTAATTTTTTTTTATAAATCTAAAATCGACCCCATTTTAAGAATACTGCGTTAACTCCAAACCCGCCACTCTCTCATTCGACCAAGCTTTGGGTTGGATTTGACTTACTATAACCAACTTGCTTGGTCAAAATTATCCAGCAATTAATGGTGATGCATTAGCCCATTCACAATTGATAAAAAAGTCTTCACATTTATTGCCATGTCGGCAATATGGGCCCTACTCATTTTCATGCATCTATAGACGACTTCTATGTTTTTTTTGTGTGTGTGAAAAAATCGTGTGAAATACTTTGGCATGGCATTGACTAGGTTACAGCAGATGCTTTGTAATTTGTACTAGTCAACATGTATTCTCTCTCTCTCTCTCTCTTTTCTCAGAATATTCATTTCTTTTGTTTGTTCTTGTGAGAGTTTTTAAATTGTTAATTAAGGAGGCTTGTAATTAATAGATTGGAGTTGAAAATTCAATATATTATTTTTAATATTGCTTTCTTATTTTTAATTTTTGAATATAGTTATAGTTATTTTTATAAGAGATAGTTTTGAGAACTTACAAATTTCATTGGACAGTTGCTCCGATATATTTTAAAATAAAAGTATATAAACAAACAAAAATAGACGGAGAAAGTAACTACTAGTCTACTATTATAGGGCAAATAAATCATAGAATTTGTGGCTTGTGGCAGAGTCATGGTGGTTAAAGTAAAATAATGTTAAAACGGTTGTACTGAAAATGATATAATTTGAAGTAGTAGTTTTCAAACGTTGTTTCATTCCTGATTGCACTTCAGTTAAATTACTTAAACACCCTTATATGTAAAATTTATATTACTTTTACTTTTAACTAAATAGAAAGACTTTTGATTAATTTTATAAAATAAAAATAAAATAAAAAATACAATTGGAGAAAATGAAAATGAAAAAGTCATTGCCCCAAATCTAATACACATCACAGTTTAGCATTTTATATTTTAAGAAATCTAAGGACAATTGTAAATATAAGTTTGTCTCATAACTATATAAAAGTTTTGTTACGTTTGATTTAGTCCTCAAATTATTATTATTTTTTAAATACGGCCCAATTAAGTTGTGTTGTCAAATTAACTTATGAAAAGTACAACGTCCTTAACACCACATGGCACTTAAATGGCTAATTGGTCGACAAAAAACTTGAATTTTAATAATCAAGGTACGACTTGGCCAACATATTAGGCGACTTTTCGCCTTTCGTTTTCAAGAAAGTGAATCTAGAACAGGTTGAATGTCCGGGTGATCGATCATATAACACTAGAATAAAAAATTAGGTAAGGGTATGAAATAACTTTAATTACACTTTGTTCCTTTAAAGTATTGATTAAATTTCACGTTGGCCATGAAAGAAAGCACTGGAACAAAAAATTACGTAATAATTTTGGGTTAATTACACTTTACTAAGAAAAGAAAATGATAAACTGTTGAAATTGACATGCCACCTATCTATAATCAGCTTTTGACTCAGCTATCCCCACCTCAAAAATATTGTGATTTTTCCCAATATTGG
>BRYE01000014.1:4391155-4396155 GCA_030159115.1 Actinidia arguta var. hypoleuca | reverse complement strand
CATATAATAAAAAAAATTATCCAAAAAAAAACTAATAAAAAAATAAAAAAAATTTGATTAAAAAAATAAAAAAAGAAGAAAAATAATGAAAAAAAATAAACTGAAAAAAAAATAATAGTAAAAATAAATATATAAAATAAATACAAAAATTCAAATAAACAAGAGAGAGAGAGTGTGGGTGGGTGGAGGGATGAGAGAGGGATTCGGGGATGCTGCAGGGTGTCAGGTTCCTGCAGGGTTGCAGGAACCTAAAACGACGTCGTTTTGAGCGTGTTTTGCCCCAAACGACGTCGTTTTGGGTAAATACATTTTGTCCCAAAACGACGTCATTATATTCAAAAATGTATTTACCCAAAACGATGTCGTTTAGGGCAAAACACGCTCAAAACGACGTCATTTCAGGTTCCTGTAATTCTGCAGGGACCTGATCTCCGCAATGACCCCGAATTCATGAGAGAGAGAGAGAGAAAAATTGAGGGACATTTTGATAATTTCTAAAGAGGACAAGAGACTCGATAGCTGTCAATCAGTATCGGAAGATGGGAGGATAACCTCTCGTGCCTGCAACGACCCAACATTGCATATTTATTTTGGGAGCGTGATTTGGAGAATATTGTCTATCTATCATACTGCTTTTGAAATATGGAAAGTGAAAACGTGAAAAAAATGAATTGGAAGACGACAAAAAATATGAAGTCTCCGTCAAACAAAAAAAAGAGGTGTGTGAAGAAATTCTAAATAGAACCAAATTTCATCACCCACCTCCTTCATTTGCAATAATGCTATTTTTTTTTGATACCTTGATATACAGCCGAAAAATCGACAAATTTATGAATTAATTTCACCGTCAATTATAACATTAGCAATAATGCTTTAACAAACATATATATCATGTCAGATCATTAGGTGATGTGGTAGTTATCATGTATGACGTGTCAAAAATGATATCCAAACTTGGGTTCCGTTTGATAATATCAAAAAATTAAGTTTTTTTAAGTTTGTTATAAAAAAAGTCAAGATTTTATAGTTTTTTTTTGCTTTTCTAGCTTTACTTTAGCTAAAAATAAACCAAAAAAACAAAAAAGTCATTGTCGAAAATGATATCCAAACTTAGGCTCCGTTTGCTAATGTTTAAAAATTAAACTTTTTTAAGTTTGTTATCAAAAAAGTCAAAAGAGTTTTTGTTTTTTTTACTTTTCTAGCTTTACTTTAGCTAAAAAAAAGCAAAAAGGCAAAAAAATCATTGTCGAAAATGATATTCAAACTTAGGCTCCGTTTAGTAATGTTTAAAAATCAAGCTTTTTTAAGTGTGCTACTAAAAAAGTCAAGATTTTTTGTTGTTGTTGTTGCTTTTCTAGCTTTATTTTAACTAAAAATAAGCAAAAAAATATAAAAAAAAAATTATTTTTAAAATTTTTTTACTTATAAACTTAAAAAAAACTAGCAAAAAAGCTGATATCAAACGTAGCCTTAGTTAGTAAGCATGGAGACTCACTAATTACACATTAGGTCAATTATTGGGTCAGTGGTGGTTAACTGAGCAGTAAATAAATGACAGGTGGCTTCTCACGATTGGTTAGATAATTGTATTTTTTAGAACAGGATGTATAAATATAGAGCAGTGTACTACTTTTTATGAGAACAACGAAGAAATAAATCACAAAAGAAACATTCCATATGTAGTCTTATGAGTTCATGATCACAAGTATACGCATTGTCAATTTCGATAACCCGTTGAGCACACTCCACCAACCTTACACGCATTAGCGTGCCAGCGACGACCCAACAATGCATATTTCTTGTTGGAGTGTGTGATTTGGAAAATATTATCTATCGATTGCTTTTGAAATTTGGAAAGTGAAAGCGTGATAAAAAAGTATGAAGTCTCCATCGAACGAAAACAAAAAAAGAGGGGAGGGGTGGGTGAAGAAATTCTAAACACACCCAAATTTCATCACCCAATTCCTTCATTAGCAATAATGTTATTTTTTTATTATTCGTTATTCAGCTCGAAAGATCGATTAATCGAAGGATCAATTCTATAACAAACACATATATTATGTCGGACCATTAGGTGATTTAGTTGGCATTGTTGAGTAAAAACTCTCTCGTTACTCTTCATTATCTAGATTAACCACACACGGTAATAAAGATTTACGTGATTTGATTAATAATGCTTACATCCACATAAAAGATCCAATCTCTCAACTCAACTCAACTCAACTCAACTTTTTCAATTCTCTCTATTTCTGCATGAATACTCTGTGTGATTAACCGGATATGGACTCAAAATATTGATGATATCCGAATTTAGTTAGTAAGCATATTGTTAACGAGAAAGGCAAATGACAGGTGGTTTCTCATGATTGTTTAGGTAGTTATATTTTTTAAAACAGGATGTATAAATATAGAGGGGTTATCCTCCCACGGATTCGGGAATGCTGCGGGGTGTCAGGTCCTGCAGGATTGTATAGACCTGAAACGACGTCGTTTTGGACGTGTTTTGTCCCTAAACGACGTCGTTTTAATCTAAAAATGTCTTGTCCCAAAACGACGTCGTTTTAATCTAAAAATGTATTGACTCAAAACGACGACGTTTTGGGACAAAATAAGCCCAAAATAATGTCGTTTCAGGTCCTTGCAATCCTGTAAGGACCTGACTACCGCAGTGACCCCGAACCCACCTCCCACCCCCCATGACACAATCCTGTCACTTGTCTTCTTGCAAAATTACCGAACTGCTCCAGTCTCTCTCTCTCATTCCTTCACCCTCTCTCTTTCTCTCTCTCTTTTAATTTTTGTATTTTTTTTTTCTTCAGTTTTTTAACTATTATTTTATTTATTTAATTATTATTTATTTTTTTCATCATTTATTTTTATTTTTTTTATTTTTTTTATTTTTTATCAGTTTTATTTTTCTTTATGGATAATTTTTTTATTACATGTTTATAATCTTTTATTTATTTTTAGTTATAGATTTTGGGAGACATTATTTTTAAATTTTTAAAAAGTATAAAAATATGGGTTGTGTGATAATTTAAAGGGAGAATGAGGTTATGACATGTATTAAAGAAAAAAGTAACAAAAAATGAATCAAAGGGTATTAAAAAATAATTAAAAAAAGGGTATTAAAAAAAAAATAAAAATAAAAAATGAATTAAAGGGTATTAAAAGAAAAATAATAATAAAATATGAAAAAAAAATGGTATTAAAAGAAAAAAAAAAGTAACAAAAAATGAATCAAAGGGTATTAAAAGAAAAATATTATTGGTAAAAATTTTAAAAAGTATAAAAATATGGTATTAATAAAAGTGTATTAAAAGAAAAATAATAATAAAAAGTGAAAAAGAAAAAAAGAATAAAAGGGTATTAAAATAAAAAAAATATTAAAAAGTAAAAAAGAAAAAAGAATAAAAGTTAATGGCAAAATAGAAGTAATAAAAGTGAAAAAAAAGAATAAAAGGGTATTAAAAATAAATAATATTAAAAAAAAAAAAAGAATAAAAGTTAATGGCAAAATAGTAGTAATAAAAAGTGAAAAAGAAAAAAAGAATAAAAGGGTATTAAAAGAAAAAAAAATTTTAAAAGTAAAAAAAAAAAAAAAGTTAATGACAAAATAGTAATAATAAAAAGAGAATAAAAAGAGTATTAAAAGAAAAAAATAATAATAATAAAAAATTAATAACAAAATAATAGTTTGAATGAAGAATTGGGAGCAAAAATAAAAAAATATTAATCAAATCAAAGGTGTGTATGTCAGGGAGTAGGAAAATAAATTTTCATAAATATAGAGCAATGTACTTTCTATGAGAACAAAATAAATTACAAAACACCCCTCTCTCTCACACACACAAACGTCTCTTTGTTAATAGTTTTTTAGATTTTGTCACATATAACATAGTGTTTGTGCATTAGGTGTGTGTGAGAGAAACTTTATAAATTTATTTAGTTTCACAGTGCCCCCCAGACCGAAATTGATTGGTTCCAAGCCATTTTTAGATCGAAAACGAACGGATATACACCCCTAATTAAAATAATGGAGACTACTCACGATCTCAACTACTCAGATCAAATTGTTAGCTTGTTGAAAGGTAAGGGATCGATGTAGCTAATAGCCAGAGAAATGTTTTTGTTTTCTTTATAAAATTACCATCTACATCACCACCGCCACCGTCGTTATTTTTTATCACCTCCAACACCAACACCGCTGCTGCCTCACTATCACCGCCTCATACATTAGGGTGAATACAAATATATTTTAATTTTTAAATAGTTTAAAAAAAAATAAACACAAATATATTTTTAATTTTATAAAAAAATATACAAAATTAAAAACAAATATATAACAAACACAAAAAATAAAAAAATTATCAAACATCCCCTAAATAATTACTTAACAAATTTCTTTCAGTTTTTAAGGGTAAGGGATAAGGAATAAATTGGTGTGAAGTAGGGGTGCACAAAAATCCCGCAAAACCTGAGAATCGAACTAACCCAATCTTATTGGGTTTGTTTGGTTCGGTTCTACCATGTCTATAGTTCGAATCTAAGTTTAAAAATTGAAGACTCGTCCGTTTCGGGTCGTGTCTCGGGTCTGTAAGTTTTTTTTTCCTAGAATCTATCCGACTTAGAACCGAAGCTAGATCCGATCGTATAGTATTTTCGTGCACTCATCATACACTATTATTGCCCATGCTATATAAATCAATTAATATTTTGTATTTTTTAATATTTTTAAAATTTTTAAATAAATCGGGTCAACCCAACTCAACTCGTACCCGAAGGAACCGAAGAAACAAATCGAACCGTTCCATTTGATTCGATTCTTTTAGACAGTCAGGTCGAATCTGAGTCTAAAAATAAAAAATTATTCAAAATCGGATCGATTCTTGATCTGTTATAGAACCGACCCGACTTGAACCATGAATACCCCCAGTGTGAAGAGAAATAAATTTCGTGCAAATCTTCTTTTCCACTTCAAATGACGAAACTGCCCTTTA
>BRYE01000014.1:4373655-4378655 GCA_030159115.1 Actinidia arguta var. hypoleuca | reverse complement strand
TTGCATGGACATTTATATATTTTTCAAATATTTCGATGTATTTTTTTAAATATTTATATGCTATCCACATGTAGCAATATATTTTATTCCCATTAACCACGGTGATCATGTGATTAGGTCCATTAGCAGCTCAGGTCAAAATTTGGTTAGAATTCGGTAGGGAACAGATAAAGGGCTATGGGTATCATGTGAATCTTCTTTCTAGTAAGAGGAGATAATAATAATAATAATAATAATAATAATAATAATAATAATAATAAAGCTACAAGAAAGAAAAAAATAAAACCTGTAACAAACAACTACAAAGATGCTTGGCCATGCTTGGTTTGGAGCCCTTTCGAATAATTAATTCCCTGAAGTAGAGGGAATTGCAGGTACACAGAAATGAATGTGGTCATGAATGGCTGATCAGACCATTTTATTTTGAAATTGCTATATATAGATATAGATATAGATATAGATATATATGTGTGTGTGTGACAAAGACAGAGGAAGTGGTGTAAGAATCAAGGGACCTTAAAATGACTACCCTTGTTACTGTCACACCACAACTCGTAAAAGTTCTATCTTCTGCAATTAGCGATTGTAAGTATACGTATGCAAATATGAGATTTAGGCATTGGGGATCTTCTTTGCGGTGAGAAAGGTTAAGGTTTCAGTTAAAGGGGGTGCGCGATGGGCGATGGGAGTGGAGGTGGCGGCAATGGCCGGGCGGTGAGAAAGCAACAGAAGTCGGGAGAGACAATGATTGGTATTCTATTTGAAAAAAACAAAATAAAATTTCACAACATTCTGTACAAAAATTTTAAACAATACTAAATTTAATTTGAATAAAATTACTATTTTTTCAGTAAACTATTTTGTAAATCATGGCGTTAATACTTGGGCCCTGTAAGCCCAAGTTTTTTTTTTTGCCAGGCTTTGGATATTTTGCAATTAGGTTTACCATTCTATAACCAAGAGCAAGCCCGGCCCATGCTTACCTAACACGCCGTGGAAGAGTTGCGTTTTCTAGGCAACGAGTCTCCTCCATGTCGAAAGCAAAGTCAACAAGTCAATGATCATAACGATTGATTTAATGTGAAGCTTTACTATGAAATAGAAAATGCGGTAAGATGAACTTTATTTACAAAACTATCCTTGTCACATAAATGGGATAACAGGTGAAAAATCTCTTGAAATAGATTCAATTAAAAAAAAAAAGAAAAGAGAAATGGAACTCTTAGAGCGGAGATCCCTCGAATCAAACGGAACTTAATAGGGATTTTTGATTAAGTCACCCTATATAATTTAAGATTCTATCTGGGATAACTTCTTTTTGGGGTTTGCAAATATGCTGAGTTTTCTAGTTTTATTTTTACTGAAATTTTTTTATTAATTAATTAGAATTTTATAATTTTTTGACTCCTCTTAGTGGGATGAGGCCGAAAATATAAAAAGTTTTATCTAATTTAAAAAAAATCACTAAAAGTAAAAATAAACTATTTTTACTTGAAAAAAATTACATAAAAATGGGTTCACTTTTATCTTTAGTATTTTCTAAAATTAAGTGAATATCTTTTTATCTTTTTATTTTTTTTTATCAATAGGAATTAAAAAAGTACAAAATTTTAATTGAACGATAAAAAAAATTCACACACACAAAAAATCAAAAACTAAGGCAGTATATAAATTTTTAAAAAAAAACTAGCTCAAAGAGTACCTTAGTAATATTCGCCGTATTTGGGACAAGTTGTACTTATATGTAGGCTTCTTCTGTGTTTTATAATTTTTTTCATCTTTTAATATTTTTTTTTTATGTTTTCTCATTTTTTATTTTTACATTTAGAAAAATAAAAATAAAAATAATTTTTTAAAAAATTGGCAGAGATAATATATCTCAAAGGGCTAGTAAATTGCTTTTTCCCCTTAACCCCACCCGCCCACTTGTCCCCAAACACAATTACTTTTATACCCATTTTCTTCCTTGAAATTACAACTCACCAAACCAACCCTTGCGTTTTTTTTGTCTGCGCTTTCATTTTTTTTTTTTTCAGGACTTTTTTCCCCCCAATTTTGTTTAATTTTTTTGTAATTTTGTTTATTTAATTTTATTAGTTTTGTTTATTTTTTATTAATTTTATTTATTAATATTTTTTTTAACACATGTCAAAACCTCCATCTTCTTTTAAATTACCACCCCGACACCTCACCTGTATTTTTTTTAATTTTATTTAATTTTTGACATATGTCAGAATTTTTTTCTGTTTTTAAAATACCCCCAATTCTTGACACATGTCAGAATCTTCTCATACCTTTAAATTATATCCAAAAAGCATTTGTTCACAAGTTATTAGTATGTTTGCTTATTAATTGTTAGTATTTTTATTATTTTTTTATATATTTTTTATACTTTTTAAATTTTTTATAAATAATATCTTTCAAAATCTACAACTAAAAAATAAATAAATATAAATATAAATATATACTAAAAAAATTATTTATTCAAAAAAATAATAAAAAAATAAATTTTAAAAAATTAATGAAAAAAAAAGCAAACTAAAAACTAAAAAACACAAAACTTAAAAGAAAAAAAGGGGGCGGCTGGGGAGGGGGAAAATAAGTGGGGTGGGGTGGGGTGGGGTGGCGTGGACGTAACAGAAATTGCTGAGGGGTTTTTTGGGATGGGGCCGTGGGGGTTGTGTCAAGGGGGGACGCAGCTCTCAACTCAAGGGCTATTGTCCGTACAATTATTGTTTTATCAAGTGAGACCCGCTCTAATTAGAGTGTTTTAAAAAACCCTAATTAGGGCAGGTCCCACTTGATTGTGAGACAAAAAAATAGGTGTGTATGGTACACACTCATTTTTGAGTGTATACCTATCACTACTCTATCAAGATAGCGTTGTGCCGTTAAAACACTTCAATATCTGGCATTCGGGCGTTCTTAAAATAAATCCTCACTAAGTTTATTTTAATAATTTAAGTAGTTAATATTGTAAATTTTATTAGATTAATTATTCATAAAAAAATTAATTAATTGAACATAAATAATTACATGATTTAAACTCATTAATTACGTGACAGGTAGTACATTTTTTTAAATATATTATAAGACAAATGATATATAATTATTTAATTATTGATATCTAGTCGATTAAATTTTTTGTATAAATCATATGCTTATCGGGAATTCTGTAAATTGAACGATTCAAATTACAAAGACGGACTAATGATAAGCTCATTGAAAGGACACTATGAAAATTCCAAATCTGGGTGTTTGATATAGGTTTTTTTTAGCATTTTTTTGAAAATTGGAATTCAAAAATTGTGTTAAATTATTTGTCATGACTTTTTCTTTATGCTTAAAAACTAAAAAAATAACTTTAAAAAGTAAATAATAACTAGTAATTGCTCGTGTTCACATGTACTATATAATTTTTTTTTATTTATTTAGCGTACTTGTTAGAGTTTTATAACTTAAAAAACAGATAAGATATAAACGTCAGATAAGAGACATGCATTACGTGTATATATGAATAGATACATTACTATAAAATGGAGAATAAATTAAAAAATATAATAATTTAAAAAAAATATTGATAGTTTGGGAGAAATGAAGGAGAAAAAAATAGGTGTTTTAATTTATTTTTTTGTTTGTGGATCCTATTAAAAAAATAATCCAATGGATAAAAAATATGTCCATATAGAGATTTTTTGGTCATTGAATTACAACCTATGTGGATCTACACTTTGAAAAGAAAGAAGTGATATTTTTTTAGAAGAAAAAAATAGTCTCAGATGAAATCTTAGCCATTAAATTAATTCAAATAGATTATAACCGTAAATAATGAGAGATAATTTAAAAGAATTTCAAAAATATTTATATTTTATATTATAAATTTTTAATAAGTTACATTTCAGGTCCTATTTAAAACAAGTTATATTTTGAAGACCGGAGGTTTGGTTAACTAGTAGTTGAGCTGTAATGAGATATAATGCCTGAATTCGAGTTTTACTGTTGTGAAATGCAATTTCTTTTGTTTTATACCTTTTTATTAATTGACCAAAAAAAGCTAGTAGTATATTTTGATTTATTTCAACTTTATTTTAAATAATTAACTTTTAATTTGATTAGTTTATATTTATTTTAGTGTATAGGGTTTCTAAAACAAAGAAAAAGCACCACCCATAATCTCTCAAAGGTGAAGACCATATCTTCTCACAAACAATACAACTCAAAATTTTCAACAATGGAATTGGTAACCACCCAACAATCCCCCCGCATAGCCATTGTACCCACACCAGGAATGGGTCACCTCATCCCACTCACTGAGTTCTCCAAACGACTCACTCTCAACCACAACTTCTCCATAACCTTCCTTGTCCCAACCGATGGCTCACCCATGAAACCTCAAAAATCAGTTCTCGAATCGCTACCCAAAACCGTAACCTCCATTTTTCTCCC
This sequence comes from Actinidia arguta var. hypoleuca, assembly GCA_030159115.1. Lineage (NCBI taxonomy): Eukaryota > Viridiplantae > Streptophyta > Magnoliopsida > Ericales > Actinidiaceae > Actinidia > Actinidia arguta. Next base: position 4,374,209 of record BRYE01000014.1, on the reverse strand, counting down.
TCCGGCGAGCTTCGCCGACCTCCCCAACGATTTTCGAGTTTCCTTTTTAATGTTTTTTTTTATTAATTAATCAGAATTTTATATTTTTCGATTCCTTTTGATGAGACGAGGCCGAAAATATAAAAGTTTTACCTAATTTAAAAAAAATCACTAAAAGTAAAAATAAACTATTTTTACTTGAAAAAATATGTATAAAATGGGGTTTACTTTTATCTTTAGTATTTTTTTTAAAAATTAGGTAAATATTTTTTTATATTTTTAAACTTTTTATCAATAGAAATTTAAAAAGTATAAAATTTTAATTCAATGATAAAAAAAATTATAAATAAAAATCAAAACCTAAAGCAATATATAAATCTTTTAAAAAAAAATAGCTCAAAGAGGACCTTAGTAATATTCGCCGTGTTTGGGACAAATTGTACTTATATGTAGGCTATTTTTGTGTTTTATAATTTTTTTTCATCTTTTAATAATTTTTTTTTACGTTTTCTTATTTTTATTTTTACATTCAGAGAAAGAAAAATATTAATATTTTTTTTTAAAAAAAAATTGCC
>BRYE01000014.1:4366155-4368655 GCA_030159115.1 Actinidia arguta var. hypoleuca | reverse complement strand
ACATGTTCAAATAAAAATATAAGTGACAAAAGTGCATTACCCATTGATGAAATTTGGAAGGTAAAATATAAAAATTACCCTTTAACTATTGACAATTTTACATAATCTCTTGTATCGAGTGCCAAAAAAAAGAAGAAAAAATGTAAAAAGAAAAAGAAAAAAGGGGATGGAGAGGTATGCAGTATAGAGATTATTTGGTGCTATTAAAGCATTATTTTACATAATTCGTTGAATGACACGTGTACATATTTAAATCAATCACTCTAAGGTTAGAGCACTACTAGGATTTGTCCTAGATAATTTCTCCTTTTTAAGAAGGGGATGAGCCCTCACAAACTACTGAACAAGCCCATTATGTATAGCCCTTTCATCCGGCCCAACCATTAAATACTTAATGGGCCCCCTAAGTCGACCTGGCCCATACATGTTATGATGCTGGGATCCACCACATTGGATTCTCTTAGAATCGTGGTACGTAACTCTTACCAAATACCCCACGACTCACATTTATTGACGTAGCTAGTTGATGTTGAAACTTTGAGGGTAAACTATACTTTCCCCCCTTAAAGTATTGACTTATTTGCACTTTATCCCTCAATCAAAACATTCTCCCACTTTGGTCCTCTAACTCTTAAATTGATTGCAATCGGGACCAACTATCCACTGTCCAAAAATCGACTACTAATTCGGTATTTGGTCCAAAAGATCGGCTATTCCAAGGGTTCATCCCACCGTCCACTAGTAGTGACTCAATTAAAACTGGGATAGAGCCCCGTATGAATTGATCCCGAAGTTATTAGCCAGGGGACAAACCCCATATGCATTGGTCAATTTTTTTTTATCTATAGTGATTTTTTTTATATTTTAAAAAATCCTCCTTCAAAAATGTGAACCTATTCTTGTTCTGTTGTGAAAGATAATTTAGTACGTTATGCTATGTTGGGAAAAAGAAGCTGATCGAAATGAAACAATGAAGCTAACATGGGTTGCTATATGCAATACAAATTTCGTTCACCACTTGATCTTCTTTTTCATTTTATTTGTCTAAACAAAGAAAAGAAAAGAAATCAAGCTAAGTAATGTGTCCCGATCAATTGGGCTCAATTTGATGATCTAAATTGTTCAAATTGTAGACATCATCGAGGAGTTTAATACTGTAAAAATTCACGTTGATCGGATATAAATTGATAGTCGATCAATATCAACTTATATTAAAAAAAATAAATATAATCTTGTATGTCACACTCATTCGATATTAAACAGATATTGATTTGTGTCCAGTCATCATCATATTTTGTACTTGATTACAGATGTCGTTAGCACTCTTGTGGGCGTAACCCAAAAAGTCCAAATTAAGAGAAAAAAGCCAAATACCGAAGTGCATGGTGTCTTATCTCGTTGGCTTAGCATTGGTATCAGTGGTGGAGGATTTAGGCTTTGTCAACTTCTAACTAAACCTCCTCCATCTCCAACCTCTTCCCTTAAAAGAAAGAAGACCTCTCTCTCTCTCACTACAAATTCCAAATAAGAGAATTTGTTCATCAATGGAGGAGATCAGTAATTGCAGTATCAAGGTTTGTGTTACAGGAGGCTCTGGGTACATTGGTTCTTGGCTTGTTAAGAAGCTACTAGAGAAAGGCTATATCGTCCATTCAACACTCAGAAACTTAGGTATCTCTCTCTCTCCTCTCTCTCTCTACATAGCCTTCTCTGAAGAATTGATTTGAACACAAACTTCAATTTTAGAGTAATTAAAGTTGATGGGACGTGAGCCTAGCTTAAACCAAAGTAGTAATCTTAAAAACCCGGGCCCAAGTGGTTGGTGGAATGAGAATTTGACAACAATTAAGGGACTTTCTTCTAAGGTTGCAGATTTAAATTTATTTGCCAGTAATTTTTGTAGTCAATCCATATGAGGTTCTATATCATATTTAATTGGGCACTCCACTAGTGGACAGTGGTATTAATCTCTCGGATTAGTCGATCTTTTTGGACGGATACGGAGTTATAAAAAAAAATTAAAAAATAAAGTGAGTACAATAAAAGCTCTTTCTAGAGTGATTTTTTTCATTTAATAGTACAAATCAAACTTAATCAAATGATTAAAGTATTGAATACAAGTGTAGACAAAATTTATGGCACTTTAATATCACCCCAACAATCCCAAGAATTGAATTATACCTATAAGATGAAAACTAGCCGTTTTAGCATTGAATGCTCTGAACTAGTCGTTCTGATTCAATCTTAGTCGTTGGATCTTAATTTGGACGCTCAAGATCTAAAGACCAAACTACGGTCGACCGAACTTTAACTTCGGTCAAGGATGCTTCATGTTCCAAAGGGCTCTTTTCGTTCTAGAGGAGGCTCAAAACTTCATTTGATAGTTTCTTAAACTTCGATCGAGGAGGAGACTCGAAATTTTGATTGAGAGTTTCTCCAACTTTGGTCGACCGAACTATTGATCGAACTTTTAACAGTAGCAGTAGTTTCTGATTTATTA
>BRYE01000014.1:4337500-4345000 GCA_030159115.1 Actinidia arguta var. hypoleuca | reverse complement strand
AATCACATTACGCGGGCAATTTATTATTTTTGTTGACTTTTTAAAAAATTATCTAAAAAATAGAGATTCCAAGGTTTTAATTGTCCCCCTCTTGATTGTGGTCGACTCCACATCTTGTGAGTATGTATTTGATAATTTTTTATTTTTGTTGACTTTTTCAAAAATTATCCAAAAAAAAATACATGTCAACTTTTCTCCACCTCATATTTGACTTTGGTGGATCCCACATTTTGTGATTTTGCGGTGTACATTTGCTATAAAAATGAGATGTCTATCGTGTTTGTATGTAGCACAATAATGATATAACACTAATTAAGTATGTTCATATAAACTTATTTATCATAATTCATAATTATTGCATTGATTTAGTAGGATAACTAAAATTCCTAAAGTACCCCTTACAAACTTTAGTCAATTTTGAAAATTCTACCCGGTCGAACTTGCCCAAGCAATTACAAATTTACAAATATTTATTCTAATCGCAGTTTCTCTGACCTAGGTTTTGAAAAATTGTATGAGAAAAAACAAAAATAAGGGTAAATTTTACTAACCTCCCCTAAGGTTTCTAACAAATTAATATTAATCTCTCTTATTTTTCAAATTAATGTCAAGATTTTTCTCTGGAGCTAATTTTTGTGTAAAAATGACGAACTTGTCTTTTAGTTTAGGGCTTCAATTTTTTTCTCAATAAACTCATTAAAATAAATAAATATTCTCTCTTCTTTTTTTTTTATAAAATAATTTTTTTTTACAAATTATTTTATTTTATTTTTATCAATAAGTATTTATTAAAAAAATAATTGATTTAAGTAACTTATTTATAAGTACTCCTAATAAAAATGTACTTAAAAAGTAAAATCTTCTATCAATACTTTTTTTTAAAAAATTAATCTAAATAATTTAAGTTTCAAGTTCTCCTAATCTAAAATACTTAAAAAAATAAATTTTGTTATTAATTTTTTTTTAAAAAAAAGAGAGAATGTTTATTCCTTTTAATTGGTGTATTGAGAAAAAAAAAATTAAAACCCTAAGTTAAAAGGAAAATATTGTAATTTTTGCAAAATAAAATAACTTTAGGGGAGAATCTTGACATTAGTTTCAAAAGTAAGAAAGGTTAGTACTATTTCTAAAACTATAGGAAAATAATTGTATTTATTAAAAACTTAAGGGGAGATTAGTGAAATTTATCCAATAAAAAAGAATCCACACGCTTTTGATTGAAAAGTCAAAACAACCCATACTTATAAAAATAAAGTCAACAGTCAAACCATTACATGGATATATTAGGCACCGTTTCGTACTAATTTTAGATTGATTTTTTTTAACTTATAAGCAAAAAAATTAAAAAAATAACTTTTTTATTTTTTTATTTTTTATTTTTTATTTATTTTTAACTAAAATAAAGCCAAAAAAATAAAAATATCAAAAAAAATTAATTTTTTTGATAGCAAATTTAAAAAAAACTTGATTTTAAGCATTGTCAAACAGAGCCTTAATATATGCAGGATTTTAACATGAAAAGGACGAGTATGCATAAAAATTTTTTTGGAATAACGACCTTCTATAATTTATTTATTTTTAAATAAATAATACTATAATAAAAAAAAAATTCAAAATCTTAGAGATAGCTGTCGTCCCCGACTGCCACCTCTCGTTCTGTCCTTGTGGACAATGAACATGAACATATATCCTCTAATCAAGGCCTTTATGGTTTTTTTTTCAGATTTTTCTACTCCAGATGGAACCCAATCAAATGCCAAAGGTTCCTTTTTGTTTTGGTAATAAAGTAATGCTACGACAAGGTTATTCATGAAATATTCAAAGATGAATTTGGGGCGGCTGGAGCGACCGTCAATTTTTATAAAAACCCAATTCCATATTTCATGCATTGCAATTTATTTATCTTCGGTTTCTATTCGTGTTTTTGATCGGCTCAAAAAATAATATATTTTTTGTAAATAATTTTTGTGACATTTTTTATACCAATCAAAATATCTCAAGTAGTTCTTGTATACGAAGTTTTTAAAATCATCAAAAACAATATACATTATAAAATATAAATAATTTCTTGAGATGTCTAAAATAGTAAAAATTTGGAGAAAGAGAAAAGTAATATTATCTATTAAGATTTTCAAGAATTAGCTACAAATCAAATTATAAAAGCTTTCGAGGTCAGGCCATACGTGACTCAGGCCAATTTTAATTGATCATCCGAATTAATCAACTTGGGTTGGTTACCGAGTTATATATATATACACACATATGCAGATGCAGTACCAAGGGGATTCTAGCAGAAGCTACAACCCCTTCACTTTTAAAAACTTATAAAATTTATACTAAAATTATTTTTTTTTGTACTTTAAACCCCGACCTCTATTCCTGACTCTGCCGATGTACATATGAGATTGCATGAGGATCGCTAACTTTTGAAAACAAACAAACAATTTGAGACATTGAAAAAGCTGAAAGAGTGGAGAAATATATGGCCTGTTTTTAAAAAAAATACTCTACGGCCTCGGACTAGGTACCATCAGTGTAGTACTGAAAATATAGCATTGAACGGCTGTAAGCCACTAGACGTGCACTCTCACATTGATTCCACTATCACGAATAAGTCAAGTCCAAGATCCACGTGAATTTTTAGGAACGGGCTTCTCAGCTGTTCATGTTTGGACTGCATCACTCTAGTTTAAGCATTTTAAATTTCGTTTTAGTCTCATTTTTATAATTTAAATTATTAATATTATAGAATTTTTTTTAAAAATTAATATTAAAAAAATTACGTTGATTGAGTAGAATTCAATAATCGATTAATATCAATTTACATATAGATAAATGTGTATAATTTTATGTGTTATACTTATTTATTTAATTATAAAGTAGTAGTAAACGGATACTGAATTATGTTCGATCAATGTAATTATTTACATTACTAATATTTATAATAGAGTATACAATATCAACAATTTTAATTATTAAAATGTGCTTAAAATAAGACTCAAAATACTTGAACCGCACCTATGAAATCCAATTGTTGGGCGAGGAGTTAGGCCCATTAACGCAAACAATTGTTAGGGCTTATTTAATGACTTAAAAGATAATAAATCACTAATTTTGGTCAATAAGCAGATATTATCCTCAAAAAATAAAAAATAAAATCTTAAACCAAAACTATATGTTAAAATTATTCATTATTTCGCATGAAATTAGCCCAAACAAACTGATAAATAACCAAGATAAAATAGAAATGGGAAGGAAATAATCTATCTTTGTCGAGCTAATCAAGTTAATTGAGACGAAATATATATAAGTGAATTTTATAAATGTGAAATACGTATTGGTCAACATGCATATAATTGGGTTATTTATGTCGAGCTAACCCAATTAGTTGAGGTGTATATATATATATATATATATATATATATATATATATATATATATATATATATATATATAATGAATTTTGCAGGTGAGATTTACGTTGAGATTCATAATTTATATGAGAAAAGAGTGTACGAAAAATATTTTTAAGTTCTCGTTTTTTTAAAATAAACTCAATTTTCGTCATTTTATGTTCAAAATTACCAAACTACCCTTACATTTAATAAAAAATGAGAAATTAAATAAAATATCTAAAATTACAAGTTTTCATAATAAAAGATAAAGATAAATGTATTTTCAGAAAAATAATAGTGTACAAATTATTTCTTGAAGAATATTGCTGGGGCGAATATTGAATAATTATAGCATGCATGCGGAGTACAATATATTCAGTGTACTCGTGGTGGTACCGACAGTTGTCAATCACTTGGGTATGGAGTAGTGGTCTCTTGTATTAATCCCCTGCGAACCCACACGGAGGTACTATATTCATTTGGCTAAATTTACCTTTGTACCCCTCCACTTTAGATTCATTGTCACTATTCACCATTCACTTCTGGCCAGTAGGCAGTAGATAAGTCAACAAACAAGTAACCTTTGTCCATTTCCGTTAACAGAAAATTGCAGATAAGGACAACATGTCACTTTGCTTTACATTTTGACCACTACATTTTTAGTTCAATTTCATTTTTCACCCTTACACTTTTAATTTGAAGAGTTTAACCCGTGCATTTTAGCTCAGAGCATCTCCAACAGCCTAGCTATTTACACTATTTTTTGAATATTGTAGACAGCCAAAACTAAGGAAAAACAAAACTGCTCCAACAGACTTTCGCCCCGGGGGGGGGGGGGTTCTCATAATTTTAAACAAATTTCACAGTACCTAGCTACATCCAGCGAATCAGATGGGTTGAGAAACTCATCAGGGAAACAAACCAGAATCTATTGGTTGAAAAATAGGCGTTGAGAAACTCATCAAAATGGCTAGCCATTTGCTTAGCTAGTGCTGGAAATGCTCTTAAGCATCCAGCTTCTTTCTAGTTATATATTGAAAGTATAGTTATGATAAGAGTTCTGTGCCCCACAATGCTACAAGGTTTACCAAGAAATTTTACTCGTAGAGGTAGAGATTAGTGGAATGGTAAGTTAGGTTACTATTCGCGCGGTTATTTGATACTTTTTTTATAAATTCGAATTCCAAACCTCTTCTTGAAAGCTAAGGATAGGAGCCATTGAACAACAAGAAGGAAAATTGGAGAACACTAGTAAATATAATAAATAATAAAAATAAATTAGTCACGTCACAACCTGTTGAATAAAAAAAAAGTAGCATTTGGTTCTGATTTGTTCTATGTTTAGGCCACAATATCCCCGATGGCCTAAAATTCTTTGTTGCATAAAGAATTGTACCATGTTTATTTTTTTCCACTTTTCTACGTTTATTTCTTTTCGGCTCAAATCAAAACCAAATTAAGGCCCTGCTAGCCACCGCCCCACTGCGCAATGAACAAGGGTTAAGAAGCACAAAATTAAAAAAGAAATAGATTTTCAATACGCATTTTATATTTTTCATTAATACACTTCCACACTCTTTTATATATTTTTCACACTATCCAATACACATTTTGCTCTTTAACCACTACCTATTGAAACAATTTTCCAATACCAAAACATTTTCCAAATGCATGCCCACCAAAACTCACTCAACTTCTACACAATATCTATACATATAGATTAGTTTTATGAAGAACCAAATAAGCCCTCTTCGTGCTACTATTCTCTTATCTTTCCTAATAACATTCCCCAAATTAATTACTATTTGTTCTATTGAAGGCCTTGCCTCTGGTGACTCGTGGGTACATGCCAAAGCCAAAGCCAAAACAATTAAGGCTTGATCCTTCTCTTTTCCCTCTAAATTACCTTCAAAAAAATCACAACCACTTTTAATCTCCTCTATCTTCTCCATTATGCAATGTCTCAAACTTGGAGCTTTAGACCCTCCAAGCAAGTCCAACATTATGATTCCAAAATTATAAACGTCATTGGTTTGGCACAGGACCTCACAATAGATCTTATCTTGGGGGCCGGGCAATGGGGGCTTGCGATGCCACGTGTCAGACATCTCCACGTGTTCGGCCAGTTGGGCGCAGCAGTAGTCGGAGAAGCAGGTGGTGAAGTCCACGTTGATTAGGACTATGGAGGCTTTAACGTTTCCATGCACATTTAGTTGGAGGAGCTTGTCTTGCGAGGGGGATTGCGAGTGAATGAAGGCTATTTCTTGAGCGGTGTTTTGGATTATGGAGAGGCATTGATTCCACTCTAGAGCCGTTTGGCCGAGAGCCCTAGCTCCCGAAGAAGCAATACCAACAAAAAATTTAGGGTTACGATGAAAAGATTGACTAAATTATCAATAAAATTCATCCATTCACAAAGAATAAAATAGTAATGCTATATATTACCCCTCTTTTTGCAATTTCATTTCATTGGATTACATGGAAACATACTATTCTATTTCACTATTTACTTAAATGATTATTTCCAAATTAAAGAACCAATCATAATTATTTAAGTTTTTTTCCTTTTCTTTTTTACGTATGCATTGGTCTCTAAATCAGCTTTGATACTAAAAGTTGAGGGAAAAAAATGATAATAGTATTTTCTACGGTCTAATACCATTTTTAAAATTTACATACGGTATTATGATGTATAAACTTATATGTCTAATAGTGACATGTTATAATTTCACGGGCCGAAAGTAATACAGAGTGCTAGGTACCTAAAAAGTTTATTTATTGCCTAAATTAGAATTTATGGTTTAGATTTAAATTTTGCATGGATTTGATCCACATGTTTCAAATTATGTACGATTGCTAGTAACATACCAGCAAGTAAATCAGCTAGGCTTCCCATAGGATAATAATCTGAAACAATGAAATTAATCCTCTTGGCATACAAATAACCGGTCACTGACACCAAATACTGACACCTCCGGCTAACCTCCGTCAACCTCTGAATCCTCTACCCGAACTCGCCCTTCCTCACGCCCGCCTTCCTAAACCGCTTCAAACCCCACACCCGCCCCTTAGAAAGCACAACTTTCTCGGTCATCTCCAGTCTCCCTGTGCCCATCATCCCCACCGACCCCCTCAAAACCTCCCTCAACGTAAGTTGGTCATCACCTGGCCCACCCTCATCCTCACAGAGGATCAGGGGCACGTTGATGTTCATGAACCCAAAGATGCAATCTTCGTAATCTTAGATGGACACCAATCTGCAGCTGCTTTCGCCGACATCTGTCCTAGGGCTTTTTCTGGCTGGCTTTGTGAACGCCCTCGACAACATTCTTTGGTCGAATTTTGTTTTAGAAAGAGGGTGGTGGTTCCTTTTTGAGAAGGCTTTGGAAGGATTTGCTTGGTTTCAAGTAAAGGTGGGTGGATTGGGAAATAACGAATGATGGAATTTGTTAGTTTGGAAGATTTGGGTTCCAAGATGAATTTCATTGAAATACTCTTCACACCGGATTGGTTATAATTTGAATTTTTATTGTTAATATTAAGTATAATAATGAGGGTGAATTTTTTCTTTTGGCTTCATCAAGGGAATATATGGGTTAGATCACAGCCGTTAATTTCTTGCAATCTTGTTTAGGTCAAAACTGGTAGCCATATTTTGGAATACCATGGCCGTTGGATGAGTTTGTGTTGAATTAACTAGACGGTGTTGGGAGTCGGGACCAAGGGTTCAAGTTATGTTAAGAACTATGGGATTTTGATTCTTAAACTAAAGGGGTTGATCGAAATTGGGCCATTCGGACTGTTAATTATTAAAAAAATGGAGAATTAGGAATCATGTAGAGGTTTGGGGATTATAATTTGATTGCTAATGTCATTAAATTAAAATTTATTATCAAATATGTGCTAAGGGTTAATTGGTTAAGTGCCTCTCTCTCTCTCCACTTCAAACAATTATTAAGTACAATTTTAATTCGGTCACGTGGGATCACAATTTAATAACAAATCAAAAATGAGAGTGAGTTGAAATCACTTGTCTCCTACTAATCCAACAGTACTATTGTTGTGGGTGCATCAAATGAAATTTCATAACGATTGGGGATACCAT
>BRYE01000014.1:4330000-4332500 GCA_030159115.1 Actinidia arguta var. hypoleuca | reverse complement strand
TTTTATAAAAACTATTCTGTAAAATTGATTCTGAAAACTGAACTAAATAGAGTCAAAGTTTTGATTAATTTCGGAAATAAATTGCAGCAGTTGTTTACCAAAAAAAAAAAATAAGGCTAATGATTTCACATTTATTTTCTCTAATTGTACTCTTTTTTATCTTTTAACTGGGTAAATTTATTTAAAATATTCTTAAATTGAAAAAAAAATGAGAGTGCATAAATTGCTCGCCAAAAATAAAAGGGAAAAGAATATGAGAAATTGTACCCAAAATTTGAATTAACAAAAAAATTTCAGAATCTAAAATAAATGCTTTTGATTCATTTGAGAGTTTAAATTTTAAATAATCGAGTGAATTTAAATTATTTATTTTAAATTCTAAGAGTTTTTTTTTTAAATTATAAGACCGTAACAGTGTTAAAAACAGCATACGACCAAATTACATTATGGCCCCACACGTTTTATCTACCGTCCTATTGATACATACCGCGTCCAAATCACATTTATACTCACATTCGTCAACTCTATTGGGCCCCACAACACAAGAACTACGAGTCATGGACCATGGTGATTCCACAATGGTTGCTCGAAGCGCGTTTTGATTAGGAAAAAAATGGTAAAAAATATAATAAAATTATAAAAGATTTACATTTGTTTGATATAAAAATAGTAAAATTAAGATTTACTCGATTTTTCCGATGTTCTCTTTTAACATTATTTCATGCATCGTTATCAAATGCATACAAAAAATATATATATAGATTTTTTGGGTTTAATTATATAAATACTCTTAAACTATGTTTTTTTTTATCACTGTTACTCTCTCATCTAAAAAATGGCTCATTTACATCCTTAACTATAGAAAGTTATCATTTTCAACCTCTCTGTTAGTATTTCGCCCAAAAGTCTGTTAAAACTTAGTCACATGACACCCATGTGACTGATTGTATACTTTTTTATGCCAAATATGTCATTTATTTTATTAAAAAAAACACTATGTCCATATATACACTATCATTGCTCTATGTTGACTCTCTTTACACAAACTCGTTCTCTTTTTATCCACTCTTTTCACTCATATGTTTTTTATGCCAAATAAAAAATTCTTAAAAGTTATAATAAAAACTAACACAAAATAGATATGAACACAATATTAGTTTTGTTCTTTGAGTAATCAGGAAAACGAGAAACTCATTGACACTCATAACACCAAATAAATAAATAAAAAATTAAAAAGCACGGCCATAAAGATCTTTGAGAAAAATTTCACATGATGTCTATATATAGGCTTAGAGTTTTTTTCCTTCAAAACAAAAGGTATATCTGGCATAAAAAATATAAAACCAATCACATAAGTGTCATGTGGCCAAATTTTAACAGAATTTTGGACTAAATACTAACGGAGATGGTGAAAGTAATAACTTTCAATAGTTAAGAAGGGTTTTTGTGCCAAATAAAAATTTTCTACAAAGCTATAATAGAAACAAAAATAAAAACTAACACAAAATAGATTAACACAATATTGATTTTGTTCATTGAGAAATCGGGTAAACGAAACTCATTGACACTCATAACACCAAACAGAGAACAATGAAACTGAAAATTAAAAAGCACAACTATAAAAGTCCTTAAGTTAAACTTTATATGATGTCTATATATAGATCTAGAATTTTTTTCTCCAAAATAAAAGACATATTTTGCATAAAAAATATAGAATCAGTCACATAGATGTCATGTGATTATGTTTTAACAAAATTTTGAACGAAATACTAACAAAGAGAGTGGAAGTGATAACTTTCAATAGTTAGAATGAGTTATTTTTTAGATAATAAAAAAATAGTAAAAGTGATAAAAAATAATAGTTTGGATATGTTTATATAACTAAACCTTTTTTTTTTTTCACTTTAGTTTCTATCCCTTTCGCTCTCAATCACAAGTTTCACTTTAATTAAAGTAACCATGTAGTTTAGCAGCAAAAATTAACTTACATATACATCTAAAAAAAATCGTTATAAAATAGAAAAATTATTTGAAATTGCACTAATAATTTGTTACTTTTTTCACCAAATCCTTCGCTCCAAAGATCTCTCTCGTGTTACTCAAGCAATTTCTAACAGAATAATGATATGCAAATAGAAGATTTGGCGGCCAATTGATGAATTGTGAATATTTTATTTCAAAACATAACACTTCATGTTGTGATGATAATTTATCATTGTCATTTCATTCCAACGTTAATTTTCATACAAAAATTCTAATAATATAGCATTTTTTTTCTTTATCAGGAGATGGAAATTTGTCCATGAATTTCTCCTAAATTGAGATTCTATATCCAATATCATTTTTGAGCTTTACCCATATTTTTGTAATTTTATGTGGGAATGCAACGAAGTGCCGCTACTAGGAAATTTCCATGAAGAAAAACTCTCAAACTAGCAAAGTCAACAAGGTCATTAAATGGGATTGCCGTGCACGTTGAGGCATAGGGGCTAGGACAGTG
>BRYE01000014.1:4295000-4312500 GCA_030159115.1 Actinidia arguta var. hypoleuca | reverse complement strand
TTTTTGATTTCTTTTGTTTTAATAATTTTATTTATAATTTAACTAAATTTTATATTTTTTTAATTCATTTTGAGAACAGTAAAAATATAAAAGATCTCATCAAATCTGAAAACTGTACGTCACCAGAGACCAAAAAAAAAAATTCACTTAAAAATAAGTTAAATTTTTTTAGCTTTTCGAGAACTTTTTTTAAATTTAAATTTAAATTAAATTTTTTATATTTACATATTCATCTCGTCAAGAGCAATTAATTTCTTTTATGATTTTGATCAAACAATGCAAAACAAAGTTCAATAAAAATAAAAAAGTTAGGAAATCACTAGGGCCAGCTAAATTTGCTAGCTCCAACTGAAAAATTATTATTATTGTTAAATTATAAGTGAAAGCAATTCATTTTTTTCTTTTGGGAAGTAAAGAATCCCAATGAATCATATTATCGTTATAAAAAAAGAATATTTGTAGAGTATTGAGACATGTAATTGCGTTTAGATCGAACTAAATATATCCCAAAGAATTATGGTATGGCCCCTACACTGATAAGTTATTTATAATGGACTCTCTCCGTCAAATTAATTTGGGATTGTGTTCAATAACTATCGTCCCATCTCTCGTTACTTATGCGAATTTTGCGCCTATAATAATAAATTAGAATTTGTGTTTACTACAAGATGTTCCTATTTTTAAAAACTTTTTGACAATTACACGTGAAAATTGTTGGGTATATGACAAGATTTGTGTCAAGCATGTAACTATGACCCAACTCAGCTTTTTCTTGATGTAACATGCAAGCTGTTTTGACGGTGGAGTTGGATACTTTAAGAAAATTGTACTCGTTTTAAGTAATAGGAAATGAGTTACCCGAATGAAACATGGACTCTATTAGAGTAAGAGACACACTAGATTGATGGAGGCATGACCTTGCTCAAGGACTAGATTGCTAAAAGCTTCATCAACATTAGGGTTTGGCACGTATATTTTCAGGCTACCAAATCTATGAACCTAGTTGTGCAAAGAAAATGTACAAGTGAAGATGTAAACACAACTTTAATAAAATCAAAAAAAAGGGTGAAAGAGAATACTATATGGATCATTTCCTTACAACTATATAAAACAGAAAAATAGCGTACGTTGGACCAGGCTTCTCTAAAGTTCATGATAAAGGTTATATATGACGTAGTTTTTTTTGTTAAAAAAATTTGATCTTTTTGGGTTTTTCAGGGTAAGTTTATTTTGAACAAGTTTATGTGAATGGATAGGAGTTTTTTTGTCCAATTTTACCTAAAAAAATCTAAAGTGATAAAACTTTTGATTTTTTTTTTTGCTTATCCCAAGCATGGCCTTAGAGGAAAGATGTTGGCCGGTTAAGAGCGTAGCCTCAACTCACGTCAGTTATCTGGATCATTTATCTTGTAAGGATTAAAAGATTTTTCATGCCAAAATCAAGGTGATCGAAGATCAATGATCACATAATCGAATCACATTTGACTTAAAAGAAAATAAATGGTGAAAATTACACATGCGATATCGACAAAAGTGATTTGGCATGCGGCTACTAATGCCCGATGATTAGATTGATATTTTTCATTGATAAATGATTCAGATCATTAATGTAAGCTCAAGATGGACCAACTACTTCCCAACTATTGTAAAATTTAAATGGTAAACTTTGGGGACATGATTTGGTGTGTTATGAGCATCCACATCAAACTAGCTAAAGGACTTATTTAGATAATTTAGTTAGTAAAATGTTAGAAAATGTTCACATCAGATTAGCTAAAATAACTCATACATTTAATATTGCTACAGTTCCGAGTCATTTTTTATTAGGCACTATTCATTTTTTATTTTTTTTTATTATTCTTTATACTAGAGAAGTTGATGGAGTTAATTTTATAAAAGTAACTAGTTAAAATAGAATTTTTAATTTTTAAGTTATAATTTGATTCAAATTTAGTTAGGATGATGTGGATGTTCATCCTACACGACAAGCATTTCCATTGATTGCGCAACTTGTGCTAGTATGTGTCAACTTGTGCTAGTATGTGTATTAGTGAGTGTGCTAAAAAAAAAAAAAGTTAACCAACCTTTTTTTTCTCTTCAATAATTTAGCTAATAGTGTGCCAGTAGGCCCCACTCATCCTAGATACTAAAGCTATGATAAATACCCTTAGCAATTTAACCCCAAAAAAATGGGCCCCACTTATAAAACACAAATTTTCAACCATTTTACTTTACGCTATGAAAATTATATGGACCACATTCATTAAACTATTGTTATTTGTATTGATTAATTTGGTAGAAAAAAAGAAGTTAATGTAATGGATAGTGCACTTCTTAACACAATCAATCGGGTGTTTTAAGTATTATTAGAGTATCTCCGTAGCAAGTGTTAAGTTTTTATGTGTTAAACTCTACATATACAAAATTTCAATTTAGTCTATTAAATATTTAGTTAGCTAGTGAATATTTGCAAATTTCATTAAACATCAATTAGCTAACCAAATTATAAATTAGTCATACCCAATTACTTTCCACCTAGCCCCCACCTATCATCTACCTCACCAATTTTTATATTTTTTTAATAAAATTTGGACTCACAAGAATTTGCTATAAAATATGACAATTTTAACATATTCACTAGTATGTGCAATAGAGCGTAAAGTATAAATTTTATATGTTAAGTAGTTAGCATTCTTACACTAACACATCATTTAGTGTATGTAATAGAGATGCTCTTAACTAACTAAGGTTTTAACCAACGAAATTAAAACTTAATTTTACATACGTAAAGGCTTAATACACAAACTAATTAACATCGCCAACGAAGACCCCAATCTAACAAAAGACTCCATCGAAGTGACACATGCAAGATCACGTACTATGTCCAGATTACAACATCATTTTCTCGAAAGATTGCGCATGAGAGAATCTGGAACATAGTGCATGCATTTTGACGAATTTGGGCAGGCAATTACCTTAAAAGATCTGTAACGTGGGACTAGCTAAAATATTATTGTTTCCTCTTTTGAAAGTTTGGTTTCACCTTACCTAATATTTGAACTGTTGTTTATTTGCGCTGCCTTGATTTGATGTTATTTAATTATTATAGATAGTTTTTAAGTGTAAAAATCTATCAATGCAGAATAATACTTGAAAGTCCCGATGTCAAATTTACAAGGAGTTAGAAATGTATGATCAGGTTTTATTGTAAGTAAAAAAATTGAAAAATGATTTTTTTGAATTTTTTTTAAAAAGTATGTAAATAAGATGTAAACTAAAAATGTAAAATGACATGATCCAAATACTTAGTATTTCTCCTATCTTAGATGTTTCAACTTCTTCTTTTTTTATGTACACAACCAAATCTTAAGGCAAGATGATATTGATTATAGGATTTTGCAATGAAATTGTATTTTGTATCAAATGATGTGTTCATGAGATTAGTAATAAATTTATATAATATTTCAAACACTCAGAGTACAAGAGATCTAAGTATTACTTGTATCAAGTGAACTTATTGATAAATAATTAAAGATGCATATAACTCTAAGTTTGGTAACTATTAATACCATTAATCAATCATAGATAAGTATTGAAATCATTTAAAGGACGAGAAGAAGTCAATTCATGCTAAGGTATAAGTAATTCATAGTTATTGGACCAAGTCAATGGATTTAACCTTTTATGGGCGAGAAAATTTGAAACACACATGAATCATTAGTTATTAAACTAAATAATTAAAAATAAGAATGAAAGAGGAATGAGAATTCAAAAGTATAATCAAAATTAAAATTAAAATCTAAGTAAACTTACAACTATTTGAATTACAGCAAAAGTTGAACAAGAATTACAAACTTCAACTTCAAAACTAGTGCTCTTCTTCCTCCTCTCTAAGTCTCTAACTCCTAATTTAATCTAATCTAATCTTAAATTAAGAATTTAAAAAGGAAAAATATATCAAAGTAATGAGAAAGTGGGTGAAATTCTTAATGATGAAAATTTCCCCAAAACAAAGTGTCTTGGACTGCCCAAACTCTCCTTAATGCTATGATTCCCTCCATATATATATATAGGCCTTAGAAGATGTGAGAGTAAAATGACTAAAACACCCTTGAAAAGTGACTTTCTATATTGAATTTGAGAGTTTGCCGCCTTCTTCAACCAATTAAAACAAGTCCCAACCGGCTAGTCCTAATTCCTTCATAATTGGGTTTCGTCCAACTTCGACCAGTTGAAGATTGAGCTCGATCAGTTGAGGGTTTATGTTTGAGGCTTCTGCTTGCCTTCGACCAATTAAGCATAAAGGCTCAAACGGTTGGACATTGTTAACTTTGCTTCTGCTCCTCTTATATCGTAGAACCAAAAAGTTCAACCGATAAACTTAAAAAAATTCCTAAACTCACTGCAATCAACTTCAAATCACTCTCTGCTCGATTTCTTGTCTCTTCCAACCTCTTTTATGCTCCATTAAACTTACTAAACAATCAAATACACTAAATAATTATTAAATAAAACTAATAATATACATAAATATATTAAATTACGGGAAGCTATACCAATAAATAGCAATAATACGTGTGAATCAATTACCCATCTAAAAAGACCCCAATCTGACAAAAGACTCCATCGAAGTGACACATGCAAGGTCACGTACTATGCCCACATTGCAACATCATTTTACTCAAAAGATTACGCATGAGAGAATCTGGAACATAATGCATGCATTTTCACGAATTTGTGCAGGCAAATTCGCTGAATACCTAACTAATTACCTTAAAAGATATGTAACGTGGGACTAGCTAAAATATTATTGTTTCCTCTTTGGAAATGTTGGTTTCACCTGACCTAATATTTGATTTGCACTGTTGTTGAATTAAGAATTTGATGAGAAAAAAAATTTATTAATTAAATGGGCTCGAGTTAATAGATCATTAAATAGTTAGATAGTATTATATTAAGGTAAACATTACGATTGCAGATAACAAGCTATTTGACAGCTTATTTAACTAAACAAATTAAGTTTTAAATCATACATTACAAATTAATTTAAATTTTTTAAAATAATAATTTAAAAAATCACAATCTTAGAAACTAATTAATAAGTGATACCAAGCAGGGTAGAAATTAGGTAAGGTGAATATTATTTTTCTTTTCCATCTTTTGTTCTCGTTTAATCTCTTTTTTCTTCCTTATCAAATGAAGCCGAGCCGATTCTTATTCGAGGCTCTCAAGCCACAACAATCAACATGAAGGACTTAATCAAATGTTTGAGAGAGAGAGAGAGAGAGAGAACACTGAGTGTACACCAATCAACCACGGTTTGAATGCAATTATGCAGTAAGGCCAGTGCTTCTCTGCAGAATCAAATCAGAAAGGTCGGTCTCAAATCAAAGTGGGCCCATTAGCTTTAAATCCGTAAAGGTTCCCTTTGAAATATTTATGTCATCGGGTCAGGGTCATTTTTGTTCTTCTTTACTGAAATCTGTTAAATTTTTCTAACATTATTCAAATTAATTTAAAAAATTAACAAATTTTAAAATATATTGAGTTTTGCTTTGTTTATTAAATAAATCAATATCAAATTATTGAGTTTTAATTGAGTTTTTTATAACCCTAGCTCAAGTAACTTAAATTTAATAAATATTATATATTTATCGAGTCGAATTATGTTCGAATTAAATTTATTTAACAAACGAGCAAACTTATCAACCCTAGTATTTTGTAAGGCACAGCTCGTGACGAAGGACCCATCTTCTAAAGGCTAAAAAGTTTTTCGTATATGCATGTGAACAAACCTAACTAAGCATTTATTTCCCATAAGTCAAAACCCAATTGTTACATCTTTTTAGGCCTTTGATTCCAAGTCTAACCCCCCCAGGCAGCAAGTAAAGAAAAAGGGCAATAAATTATGTAAATATATTTGCTTTTTTCGGTAACCTTTGAGTTATATTTGCATTAAAGATTTGGTAACCGAAAAAAATAAAAAGATTAAAGTACCGTTGGGTTGTACTTGGATCACGTATTTGATGATTTAAATTTCTGATCCAAACACAACCTTAAGTAGTTTTTAATCATATCTTTATTTTTCTTTTGGGTATCAAAATTGGTAAGTAAATTTGGTCCCAAAATATGAAGGGCATTTATGGGATTTAAAGCCAAAAGGTCTATTTTGGCAGCATTAGACTTGGTCGCAGCAACACACCACCTGGCTGGTCCCCCCAATCGTGTGCTGACACGTGTTGCCGTATTAACTCCTTCTAAATGGATATTTTGACAATATCTCGTGACTTATTTGTCAACGCATCTTTATACCATAACTCCGTCGAAAAAGTGGATTTTCTCACCAAGATATCTCGTGAGGCCCTTTTCAGAATAAAAACACCTACGGCGTCGTATTTCTAATCTTTAGATCGGTACGGTGTCGTTTAACTGCCAGATGGTGCTTCTCTTATACTGCTGCCCAACACAATTGTCAATGTTGGTCACTATAGTATAGGAAGCATTTTACTTCGGTCTCTTTATTTTCAATTTAAACATATAGTACCCTAAATCTTTTCCAATCAACTTTAATGTAGTCTCTCCATTTAAATTTGTTAAAAATATTGATCAAAAATTCAATAAAAGATAATTAAAAAACTCCATCACTATTATTAACGAATTTGAATGAAAGAATCATATTGAAACTGATTAAAAATTATAAGATTTGTAATTGTTCAAATTACAATTACAGTAGAGCATAGTGAAACTTCTCCTAAACTAGAGGAACCAGTGGTAAAATTTAACCAAACTAACAACCTTATGGGAGATGACGTGATGATGACGACATAGCGAAGGGACCTCTTATGGACGAGAGCCCATCCAATGGAAACAAAGGTCGACTCTTGGCAGAAAAAAGAGTGATGATAATTATATTAAAAAAAAAATAAAGAGTGATGAGTAATCAAATCAATTGGAATAATAGATTTGTCGGGACCCGACCCGTTATATATTGAGTCCCACCAGTAATACAGGTGCTACACGACCGGCAAGTAAAATCTTATCTTACTAAGGTCTTTCTAACTAACACAATTTAAGAATTTACTAATATCATTCAACATACATTGCTTGAATGAAATACATACGAAAATCATCAATAAAATCAGAGCTGACGTGTCACTACATTCAAACTGAATACAAATATATAAAACTATCAACATGGTTTGATACACAAAAATCAACACGATTCTGGCCACTAGCCGGCACAACTGTCAACAACTATTGTATCAGTTTACAAGTGATTATCTATCAAGATACAAATATAATCATGGCTCAGGTACGATAAATATCCCTTTACTCTACGTTAAGTATTAAATTTATTTACAGTTGACAATTTGCGACACATTTAACTGTTCAACGGACACCAAGACATAGGGAGCTATCCTAACCTTTTTGGTATGAATTCATCCAACACTCATCTGGTCATGATTTTCTTATTATATCAATCACGCTATATTCTCCCCCTAGCAAATGAGATATCATATGAACTATGTGTCGACTTAAACATATTTTTCACAAATATAATTTTCATAATTTCATGGTACAACAAAACAAAACATACTTTTAAACATAAAACATATCAATTTTAAACATAAGTCATGCTTTCATTTACAAAACATAAAATATGTTATTTTTATACTATATAATACATAACAAAACCCACATCATACTTAACCTTGCATTTTTTCTCTAGTTCTCTCTTTTTCTAAATTTTTGTTTCTCTTTTCGTTCTTCCTTTGCCAGTGTCTTTCTTATTCTTCAAGTCTCTGATCTCTAATTCTTTTCTTTCTACTATCTGTCTCTCATTTATAAATTTTGTCTTCCAAGGAAGACAAAAAGAAAAACAAGTGACCATGGGTTAGTCACCCCATGGCGTGTCAATTCAATTAATAAAATTATACTTTAGTACCTTTAACTTTTAAATAATTATATTATCTAAATGTAATATTTAATTTTATCTCAAAAGTTACGAATATTTTAATTTAACCCCAAAATATATGAAATGACTCAAATTTAATTCTAACAATTCTTATTTCTGTAATAAAATAAAGATAATTCAGGTTTGGGGTATTACATCCTCCCCAACTTATGAAGTTTGGTTCCAAACTCTCTTACTTCTACGTAGATAAGACGTAGTTTTATCACGTGTCGCATCCTGTCTCTATGACTTCTATTGTGTTACCATATTCTTGCATATTAGCAATTCTACTAATAGCATAACAACAAAGTATAAATTAAATTTGTACCTTATTCAAATAAATGCGGATATTTCTGCAGCATGTCACTCTCCTTCTCCCAAGTTATCTCTGTTGTCGTCTGATTCTTCTACCAGACTTTGACTAATGAAATTATTTTTTTTATCAATTGTTTCACCCTAGAATCCATGATTCTCACTAGTTGTTCCTCATACTATAAATTCTCCTTTAATTCTATTGGTGGCTGGTCCAACATGTGACAGGTCAATACATACACTACAATCTTGATACGCTATTGAACACACAATCCCCTTATTTATCGGCTGTGACACTACTAACTCGTAGTCTAATGGTTCAGATTTTCTATCTAACCTACTTGCAAATTGTGTCGACACAAATGTGTATGAAAATTCAGTGTCAAATAGCACATAGAAGGTAAAGAACAAACTATCAAATTACCTGCAACCACGTCCTCATTGTTCCTAGCATCCCCTGGTATCAGCACAAAAGCTTGCCCCTGCCTCTGATTGTTCTCATTCCCACCACTATTCCCGGGGTTCCTTGGCCTATTGCTTCCTGGCCTTGCATTCCTTACTAGAATGTGAGGCCCTCATCTTGGTGCTATTGCCTCTGTCCTAAGTCTTGGACAATTCGTCTTTATATGTCCCACTTCATTGAAGTTGAAACACCTTATCTCATTTCTGACTTCAGTCTTATTCTTCCAACATTTTCCCCAATGGTACCTTCCATACTTCGGGTACACTTGCACTTGCCCCTTTGGGTTATTCCCAAAATTCTTTATCTTCAATTCGAGCTTTTGCTTTTTTTGCCCACTTGTTTTCTCATCCCAAAAAATATGTCTTCTCTTGCTATCAAAATATTTTCTCCTTTCAGTCTCGTCTTTTTTCACAATAATTGCCCTATCTAGCACATCTGCGTAGATTGGCAATACCAATTTCCTGGTAGCCCTCTTAATCTCATGCCTTAGCCCATCCTCAAATCTTCGAGCCTTCATTTTATCTGTTGCCACCAGATGTGACGCATACTCAACCAAATTGATAAACGACCTCTCATAGTCTATAATAGTCATCCCCAATTGTTTCAACTACTCAAATTCTGAGCACTTAGCATTTTGTACTGCCCTCGGCATGTACTTTTTGCTAAAGATCACTTTAAACCGAGCCCAATTCATTTTTGACTTCATAACTCCCTTCAGATTCCAATAAGCTTTCTCCGCCAATAGGTATGAATCAATCTCCACTTTCTATTGCTCTTTACATCTGAGCAGTCTAAAAATTTTCTCCATTGCTAATATCAAATCATTTGCCTTGACTAGATCCATTCCACCTTTAAAAGTTGACAGTTTTAGTTTTAGAAACTATCGTACCATGGTAACACTTTTCATTGGTATAGCAAGGTCCTCAGTTACCTCTCTATACTCTGATGTTTCCTCTCTACTAGAGTCTAACTCTCTAGTTTGTTATGGTAGTGGCGACTGAAAATGCTGCTGCAATAGTTCTTGTTGAGTAGTCACCGCTCCTACTAGCATATGCACCATATCCCTCAGTTCAGTCATTTGAGGATTCTCATTTCCATTTCCTTGCCTGCTTCCTTGGGTATCATCCATTTCAACTAGTCTATAATTGAAAGAAAATGACCATTAAACACGTGTCACGAAGAATCACATAGTATGCATTTCTAACATTAAACACGTGTCACGAAGAATCACATAGTATGCATTTCTAACATTAAACATGTGTCACAAAGAATCACATAGTATGTATTTCTAACTCATACTATTAAGTATACGACATCTACCGTGTCTATACTTACTCAATTCTAGTTTTACTCTACAAAATGCCTAAACCTAAGCTCTGATACTACTTCTGTTATGACCCAACTCATTATACACTAGGTCCTACCAATAATACAAGTACCACGTGATCGGCCAGTGAAGTTCTATCTCACTAGGGCCTTTCCAACTAACTCAGTTTAAGAATTTACTAACATCATTCAACATACATTACTTGAATAAAATACATGCGGAAACCAGCCAATAAAATCATAGCTAATGTGTGTCTACATTCAAACTGAATGCAAATATATAAAACTATGAATATGATTTTGATACACAAAAATCAATACAGTTCTGGCCACAAGTCGGCATAACTGTCAACAACTACTGTATTAGTTTACAAGTTTTAAAACTATACAGAGTTCAAAACATAAAGGTTCTTATATTAAGGACTATCAAAAATCTAACACGTTAGGGTCACCCGTCATTATTCACATTCCTGATCATTTTTATCACCTGAAATGAGTTACGTTTGACAACATCTTAAGCACTAGACTAGTGTGAGACAAGTTATATAAAATATACATGCACCCATGAAAAACATGAAAATCAGGTTCATTTCAAAAATATGAAATTATTTTTTGTCAATCCATGACTCAACTAGGCCAATTCTTGACTATCTGTAAAAAAACAAATATAAATATGACTCAGGTATGTCAAATATCCCTTAACTCTATGTCAAGTTTTAAATTTATTTACGGTTGACAATTTGCGACATACTTAACTGTTCAACGAACACCAGGACATAGGGAGTTATCATAACCTTTTTGGTATGAATTCATTCAACAATCATCTGGTCATGATCTCCTTAGTACATCAAACATGCTATATTCTCTCTCTAGCGAATGGGGCATCATACGAACTATATGTAGACTTAAACATACTTTTCACAAATATCATTTTCATAATTTCATGGTACAACAAAATAAAGCATGCTTTTAAATATAAAAATATATCAGATTTAAACACAAGTCATGCTTTCATTTACAAAATATAAAACATATTATTTTTATATTATGTAATACATAACAAGATTCACGTCGTACTTAACTCTGCGTTCTTTCTCTAGTTCTCTCTTTTTCTAATTTTTCGTTTCTCTTTTTCTTTGTCCGTGTCTTTTATTTTCCTCAAGTCTTTGATCTCTAATTCTTTTCTTTCTACTATCAGTCTCTCATTTATTGATTTTGTATTCCAAAGAAGATAAAAAGGAAAGCAAGTGGCCATGGGTTAGTCACCCCATGGCGTGTCAATTCAATTAATAAAATTATATTTTAGTCCCTTTAATTTTTAAATAATTATATTATCTAAATGTAATTTTTAATTTTATCTGAAAAATTATGAATATTTTAATTTAATTCCAAAATATATTAAATGACTTAAATTTAATTCTAATAATTCTTATTTTATAATAAAATAAAGATAATTCATGTTCGGAGTATTACAAGATTGATGGCATTGGACCACATAAAAAACCGAAACAAAGAAGAGGTTTTTAAACTTGATCACATATGTCCAAATTGAACTGAGAAGATGAACAAAATGATTGTACAAGAAAATGTAATCATTATAGCATTCAGTGAAGGATTTTATGGGTGAGTCCAAAATTTTAAAAGAACTTAAATTTATGAGAGAGATCTCGAAATTATGAGGTTTCGAATTTTTCAATTAAGGTGATTTTTAGATACAAGTTTAAGCAAGATGCGATGAAATTGCTTGTTGGTAGCTCATATGATTTCAAAATTGAAAAATTTACAACTTTGAAAATTAGTTTTATTGCACAAATTCCTGATACAAGCACAAACTCAAGTAGTTTTTTGATCATCTCTTTATTTTTCTTTTGGGGATCATAATTGGTAGGTAAATTTGGTCCCAAAATATGAAGGGCATTTATGGGATTTAAAGCCAAAAGGTCTATTTTGGCAGCATTAGATTTGGTCGCAGCAACACACCACCTGGTGGTCCCCCCAATCGTGTGCTGACACGTGTAGCCAATTAACTCCTTCTAAAATGGATATTTTGACAATATCTCGTGATTATTTGTCAACGTGTCTTTAAACCATAACTCCGTCGAAAAAGTGGACTTTCTCACCAATATATCTCGTGAGTTCCTTTTCAGAATAAAACACCAGCGGCGTCGCATTGCTAATCTTTAGATCGGTACGGTGTCGTTTAACTGCCAGATGGTGCTTCTCTTATACTGCTGCCCAACACAATTGTCAATGTTGGTCACTATAGTATAGGAACCATTTTACTTTGGTCTCTTTATTTTCAATTTAAACATATAGTACCCTAACTCTTTTCCAATCAACTTTAATGTAGTCTCTCCATTTAAATTTGTTAAAAACATTGATCAAAATTCAAAAAAAGACAATAAAAAAATTCATTATTACTATTAACGAATTTGAATGAAAGGATCATATTGCAACTGATTAAAAATTATAAGGGTTATAATTGTTCAAATTACAACTACAGTAGAGCATAGTGAAACTTCTCCTAAACTAGAGGAATCAGTGGTAAAATTTAACCAAACTAACAATCTTATGAAAGATGACGTGATGATGACGACATAGCGAAGGGGACTTCCTATCAACAAGAGCCCAACCAATGGAAACGAAGGTCGACTCTTGGAAGAAAAAAGAGTGATGATAATTATAAAAGAAAAAAGAAAGAGAGATGAGTAATCAAATCAGTTGGAATAATAGATTGATGGCGTAGGACCACATAGACAGAGAGAGAAAGAAGAGGTTTCTAAACTTGATCAAAGATGTCCAAACTAAACTAAGAGGATAAACAAAATGCTTTGTACAAAAAAATGTAATCATCATAGCATTCGGTGAGCATCCAAAATTTTAAAAGAACTTAAATTTATGAAATAGATCTCGAAATTATGTGGTTTTGAACTCTCCAATTAGGGTGATACGTGCAGCGTTAGGTACAAATTTAAGCAAAATGCAATGAAATTGCTTGTTGGTAGCTCATATGAGTTCAAAACTTTAAGAATTTACAAGTTTGCAAATTAATTTTATTACAAAACTTTCACTAGTAATGATCATATTTTGTTCAACCGATTGAGTTATAGCTTAAGTAACCACCCTTGTACACTTTCAAATGAAAAGTCAGTGTCAATTATCACCAAAAATAGTAGTTATTTATCCATTTAGAGGTACGTTCTTTAATTGATTATTTCTCTCTATTACGGGACTATTCTCGTCTTGGACTTCTTGTGGATTTATGTTGTTCCGCATTCTAATAGGTAATGGATGATTCAGTTTGATTGTTAATGTAACTTTTGATACTTATATATGATTTTTTATCATATTTTATTCAATTGTTGACTACAGATAAGTAATTATATAATTTATAATAATATTAATCATTTCCAGAAACTAATAAAGTAAATTAGTTGGCGAGAATTAATGTTGAACCGAATAAACAGAAGAGTAATCCATTCTCCTATCATCAACATCCTTACATGTCTTGTCCAGACATGATTTGGATAAAGGTCGGTTTGACAAAGTCACTGCTCCTTTCTTGGACTTGTTGAAAAACAAATTTTGAGAACTCATCAAGACTTTTGACACCCAATCATAAAGCCCTTCAATGATAGAGATTTGGAAATATACCAACTTTTCCTATATGATAATGGCTTTAATTCGATTGTTCAATTAAGTTTGGGGAGATTATGCAGTTTTGGATAGTTGTTATGCTCTCATTAAAACCCTCAAATTGAGGGAAGTTGACTTCTCCGACGACTCTCACCACCGACGGGAACAAAAATGTGCTGTGGTACCTTTTTGATTGTGAGAGGTGTCTAGAACATTATAATCGCATAATAATGTACTACTATTACTGCTAATTAAAGTTTTTTTTTTTTTTTGAATAATAGAGACATCCAATGAACATTTGACTTTTTTAATGTTGGAAAAAAATATGGATAACATATTGTCCATTAAAGTGAGATTAATAGTTACAGTTATAAAAAATAATAGTTGTAGTTACACAGCCATTATCACCACGTTATGAGAAAATGACTACAAATTAATAACTGCCATTACACAATCATTATTGCCACATTATGATCATCAATTTTCTACAATGAATAACAAGACTCTCACTCCTATATAAAATTATTCTTTTATTTTTTAAAAAAATACAACAAGAAGCAATAGTTGAGAGCACACACTGCTCTAAGAAAACTTTTCTTTTTAGTTTTTTGTCTTCTCTATGGAGAGAGATCAGAAACACTGTGAGTTCGACGAGTCGATTAGTGCAGTGCTAACACTATTCGGAGTTTGCTGCTTTATCTTGGGAGACAACGTCCACTGACTCAATGCACCGGTAAGAAACGAATTAATCTTAAAGAGATCATGTGAAACACAAGACTCAGCTCGGTTTGCAAATTATGTTCATCTTGTTTAACTTTTTATTATTTTTTTTCACTTCTATTATTGTAATCTATTCTTACTCGATTTAATAAAATATTATTGTTATTTTTTTAAATTATGTATTGTTCTTCGAACAACAAAATTTAACAATTAAAATGTCTATTCCTAAAATTGATAATGCCAACATATTAGTTTATAACTTTCTTAAAAATGTTTCTAGTACTGATGACGCTGGAAGCTCAATAGTAGGCTACAAAACAATTGGAAGAGTTGGAAAGTTAGTGATAGACTACAAACAACAGTGTGGTGTTTGCAAAAGATCTTCCGAGAATAAATTCAAAAATTATAATTGAAAAAGGGAATTATGTACTCATTTAGGCTGAAATTGCTTACCTTTGATTATACAGATGGTGAAGGATTCTATCAATCTTTGATCATGATGTTTGAAATCTTATAAATTCCCTCAGTCGTTCTTCATCGTCGCAATAAATTACTTGTTATTTGAGAGTGAATTAAATGTTATAATCAGTGTATTTATTAAAAATAATATATTATACATCATTGTAATAAGTATTACGATTTTTAATAATAAAAAAATTAATATTAATTTTTTTTATAATTAATTATAATAATATTACACTTAAACACACCATATACAACATTTTAAGAGTTTGTATTGAATTGTAGTCATTCTCTCCATGCCGACAAGACCTCAATCTATTTTTCTTCAAGGCATCAAAATTGGTCGGTAAATTGGTCCCAAATATGAAGGGCATTTGTAGGATTTACCATTCAAAAAGGTCTGTTTTGGCAGCATTAGATTTGGTCGCAGAAACACAATACTTGGGTGGTCCCCTCAACCATGTGGTGACACGTGTCACGTACATAACATCGGAAAAAGATATTTTGCCAATATATCGTGACTTATTTGTCAACGCATCGGAAAAAGGTTGCTTTTCACACCAACATCTCGTGACTTCTTCTTTCATACGTAGAGCACCAGCCTACGGCGTCGTATTGGTGACCAATAGATCCGTACGGCGTCGTTTGGAGGCAACAACGGCCATTTCACTGAGCACAAAATTTAAAATCTTACGTCAGAATGACGTGATGGTGACTGAAAAATAGTGGTGGAATATTTTTATTTTTATCTTTCAAGTTTGACCCAAATTTAAATTTAGTCCTTGTAGTTCTAATTTGAACAGAGTAAATCTAACAATTTGAGATCAGTTGCAATGTTAACCCCATAGCTAACGATATTAAATTTTTGAACATAAAGGTGAAATTATAAGAATTAAAATAAAACTTAGATCAAACTCGTAGGGGTAAAAGGGAAATTAACCCTTCTTTTAATTTTTAAGATTTTTTTTAGTTTGTAATTAATGAAAAATTATTCTACTCTCTTGAAAAAAATAACGTTCAAAGTTAATTTAAAATCACAATTATAAAGACTTCTCTCTATTCAAGATCAATAAAATCCAAAAAAATATTTTATTTTGTAGCTTTCCTAATTGGCCCAATGAGCATTGAAAGGCCAATTAGAATAGCAATATTGGAATGAAGAACCAGGAAAATAATTCATTCCCTCCTCGTCTCATGAAGGTCCCTACATTTCTCTTCAAAATGCTGTCTTGTATAGAATAGTTCTAGAAAGGCATGATTTGGACAAAAGGTCGGTTTGACAGTGACAAAAGTCATTTCTACCGTCTTAAGACTTAACCTCTTTCTCTTGGATTCTTTTCATTTTTTTTTTAGATTTTCGAGCAAGTTTGATTTTTGATTTTTTTTTTTTATCTTTAGGCTCCATTCAATCAAGGATTTGATGAAAATAAAAAAATAAAAATGATCGAACTGTTCTTTTTCTCTCACAAAATTCTTGATTCAAACACAGTTTTAGTGAACTTTTTAAACCGCTTGATAAAATAATTATATTTTTTAATTCCTCTTGACGAGAGGACTCTGAAAATATAAAAAAAAACTCATCTAATTATATATATATTTACTCGACAAATTAGCTAGCTAGATTTTCCCCTTAATTTAGTGGGGTTTTCCCATAATTAGAACGATTTTTTACATTTTATGTCGTCAAAGGGAACACAAAAAATATAAAATTTTAATTAAATAATATAAAAAATGCTCAAAAACTAAAATGATTAATTTTTTTTTAAAAAAATAGGCTAATCTGGCTAAGAACTAAATTTTGAGAATTCATGAAGACTTGTGACACACAATTATTAAGCCCTCCCATGATAGAGATTTTGAGTGATGACAACTTCTCCAATGATAGAGACTTAGGACACCTATAATGGTAAAATTTCTATCTGGTTGGGGAATTTATGCAAATTTGGTAGTTGTTATAATTTATTAAAACCCTCGAATGAAGGGAAGTTGACTTCAGCCGCCGACTCTCACCACCGACGAGGCCAAAAATGTTTTGTGGCACCAGTTGAGTGGGACATGTGTTGAGAAATTATATACGGATAATTTTAGAAATTTTTATTTTTTTTTATAGTACCTGCAAGTGATGAAAAATAAGTGTTAGCAGAAGACATCGCGACGCTAAAATTAAAAAGTTATAATTTAATACTTGAACTCTATACTTATTTGATCTGGAAATTGTCTACCTTTGATTGTGAATAGTAAGAGATTTATATTAACTTTGGTGGTGATTTGAAAAATTATATCCAGTTCGTCATGTCAATTCATTCGTCGTGATTTCAGAGTGATTCTAAGTTTAGTTTACAACGTTCTGTTAGATATGTGAGTTATCTATCTCGTCGTTAAGGCGCTCTCCTATTCTAGGACGTTTCAAGTCGATTAGCTGATGTGGTACCATTCGGGTGCTCATCTAGGCCAAACGATGGATGACGTTTCCGATCAATCTACACGACTTGATCAGAATATTTGCATGTTGGGTGATATTATGTGCATGTCTTATTCGGCTGGTATCCATCAAAAACTCGTCAAAAGGTTCACTGTACCATGGACCAAGTATGTGCACCAAGTTGGAAGTCACAAACAGTTCTATT
>BRYE01000014.1:4280000-4285000 GCA_030159115.1 Actinidia arguta var. hypoleuca | reverse complement strand
GCTAAAGTGAAAACTTAACAAGGACAAACTTTAAATTTCTCTTCAGTCTTCACACGCGGTAAACGGTAGATATAATGAATCTCAATCTGTACACATTACAGTTAATGAATTTAACGTGTAATATAAACAGTGGAGTTCTCAGCCTCATAAAAATTTATGGTGATCTCACGTCTGGTTAACCACGTGGTATGACCACTGCAACAAATTTTTAGGCCGCCACTGGACCGTAAAAGGCCTCATGCTCAATCAGTTTCAGTTGTTGACAGGCAAAGAAATCAAACGAGATCTATATATAGGGTCCAGTGCCTCTAGTCCAAGTGTGATTTGCACGCGCCATATGCATGTTGTTGGGTCCCAAAGTCATGTTTGGTATCTGGTAAACTCATGACCCAAAATGAAAAATCTCACTGTTTTTTGCTCCTTCTGTAGAAGCCTCTGTTTTGGTGGTTAAAAGGTGAGGGTTAGATTTCCCATAGCATGCGGATTTGATGACAGAGGAACATCTTTCACAGCTAACTCACGCCAACCTCTCGCTAGCAATGACCTTGTGAAATCTGTTTTATCTGAGATTCAACTTTCACTCGCATAATATCAATTCATGTGTTGTTCAGTCGAGCTTTCTCCTAATTTTAATTGGATCTCGAGTTTTGGACGGTGAAATTTGGATTCGGGGTTACTGCGGTGGTCAGGTCCCTGCAGGGTTGCAGGGACTTGAAACGACATCGTTTTTGGCGTATTTTATTCCAAAACGACGTCGTTTTGGAGCAATATATTTTGGATATAGATGACGTCGTTTTGAGACAATAAATTTTTGGACCAAAACGACGTCGTTTTGGTGCAAAACACGCCTAAAACGATGTCGTTTTATATTCCTGTAACTCTGTAGGGACCTGACACACCGCAGTATCCCCGAATCCGACGAAATTTTTGATCCGAATTAACCGGTCCAATAACAAAAAGAAAAGTTATTTTCACCCAAACAACTAGAAAAATGGATCAGATCTCTAACAACCATATACTGCAAAGACTGGCCCAAGTCATTTATTCGGCTAACTCAACCACCATACAAGCACAGCTAATATATATACGGAGTTCAGTACAACAAAGAGCCAAGAAAGTTGGCAAACCCCAAATGGGGATTAGACTTTCACTGAAGCAGAATTGACACCGACATCAAATTTTATCCCTTTTTTTCATTTCGAGGTGGCTTCTCTAAAATTCCAATTTGTTAGTTTTACTGTAAAGTTGGAGAGTTGTGGGTCCTACTTAGACTCACACCGCTAATTAAAATCGTTCATTTTAAACATCTCACTAAGAAAATTATTCGTACAAAAAATTTAATTGATTGAATATATAGTAACATGATCACAACATATTTATCTGTTAAAAAATCATTCGTACAAAAAATTAGTTTGATTGAATACAGATAGTAACATAATCAAAATACATTTATCTATACAAAATAGAAGGTCTATTTTAAAAATTATATATGCCGTATAAATAAAAACTATCCGATCACGCGAGTACCGATGCTCAATTAGCTACCAAATAAATTGATCAAATCACCGAGTCCAATAACTAACTTTACGGTAAAGTTCAAAATACGAACTTTAGAGAACCTCCCTTTTTAGTTCTCACAACCACCTACTTATTTTCTTTACACGTTTCAGATTCTTCTTGTGAACGATCCAAAAGCGCTTGAGATGTTGTTTTGCTGTAGGCACAAGAAAGAGACTATGGCTTTAGATGTGAAACATATGGATCTTGTATCACATGTTGACAATCCACAGTTCTCACTTGCATTATAAATGTTTGCAATAAATCATCTCCTTATGACGTGTTTGGATTCGAAAATTTTAAGGGAAAAAGGGCAAAACAGGAAACAAAAATGAAAAGTAGATAAGTTAATTATGTTCTCTGGCTAATTAATTTATATTTGTACAAAAAAATAATTATTATCATAATAGCTGCTACCATATATTATAAATGTTGAGTATAACAATAATATCAGTAAACGACATGACCAACTAATAACAATCGTCACATTTTAGTTATAAAAACTGTATGATTGGGTTAGTGGAACATAATTGATATCCCGTCTAATTTTATAAGCGAAGTTTTGATTGACTAATAATGTCACGTAAGATAGTATCGTTGTTGCACTTAATATTTATTATTTGGAAACTACATTCGTCCATTCCTAGATGGAATAGGACTCTGTTCTCTTAAACAAAAATTCACCTAAAGCCGTGTTTGGGGTAAGTAATTTTTTTTTTTATTTAAAAAGATAAAATTGGACAAAAAAAACACTTCAAATGAAACTCCACTAATGGAAGTCTCATATAGTCACTCTAAACAAATTTACCCCAAATACACCCATTATAATTGAGATTTTTTAGCAAAGAGATCACCAAAAAAATCAAACCCCAAACGGGACCTAAGTTGTATTTGGATCCATGGTTTATAGAACGCTTTATGGAGGAAAAGAAAAAAAATTAATTTGAAAAATAAAAGATTGTTTGATAACTTAATTCAACATTTAAAACTGAATATATTAAGTGAAACTGAATTAAATTGGTTTGATAATAGTATTGTGTATCATGCATATTAAAATGTAGGCTAAAATTTTAAAAAAAATTGAAGTAGTAAGATAGCTATTTAATTCTAACTGAATTTATAAATATTTATACACAGAGATTGATGTGTACATATATAACTCTACTAGCACTACCATAGCCACCACACCACCTCCTCCACCAACGCCATCACTGCCACGGCCACTACCACCATCATAGCCACCACTATCTATCCACTACCACCATCCCCACTCCCGCTCCCGCCATTGCCACCACCACAACCAACCCCCACCTCCACCCTTAAATATTTAATATTCAGTTTTTAGTAATTATTTCTTCAATTTTCAGTATTTAGTTTTATCAAACAGTATCTTAGATTCATCCACTTTTTCGTTTTCCTTCACTTTTTCTCCACCAAACTTCATCCAAACACAGCCTTAACTTGTTAGAGGTATTATATCACACGTGCTTTTAGCGTGCACGTAAACAAATCACCAATTTGGTTTTGGAACAGAAAAAAAAAACTTCCAATTCATATCAATGTTCAACTTCCTATCCAAGAAAAAGAATTAATGAATCAGTGGGTTAAATTTCAGTGCAATCCCGGAAGATATGGCACCCCTTATATGGACTGTCGGGTCAATACATGCGCGATTAAATTAAGTGTCAAGTCATTAACACAAACGACTTGTAGGTTGAATTTTTTTTTCCTAATTTATGATAAAATATTTTTTTTAAAATATTTTTTTATTGCCTTTATTAAAAATTTTCATCCTAAATCAATTTTTTTTAAAAAAATAAACTCAAAATAATTCAATTTATCCCGTTTGGGACATTAGTCAGGTCTCTCATTGTGTGCATCTAGACTGTTATGGTACTAAAAATTTTTAAGGTCAACTTATATGTTCCCACCTTATGTTCGTAAGAGACTTCCATTTAATGGCACCCATTTAGTTAATTTTAACTCTTTTATCAATAATAACACTACATTTTTTTTTAACAGCGAACCTAATGGTTCTGACCTACTAGGAATCGAGTAATTATTCAGTATTCTGAAAGCAATGCTCCTTCCTCTAACATAACAACCAATTCACGAGTGAAAATTATGGCGTATAACCCACCATTTATGTAATAGAAGGAAACATGGCTCACATAGTTTTAAATAATTTTGGTTACAAACTGCCTTGCAATGTGAAGTGGTTTCGGTTTTGAACTTTGAACTTTTGAAGCATGCAACTCCCTAGTTTGAACAGTGAGAAAACGTAAAATTCAAAAGATGGCCCAAAGAGAAAAGTGAAAGTACATTATTTTAGGAAACAATGCTAGGGGGTTCACACAACAATAAAGCTACCTCTATGAAATCAAAGGGTAGTTATTTGGTTTCTCATTGAAGGACCCTCCAAGGTCTTTAAGTACACACCTACCACTTTCAAGAGCTAACTTGGAAATTGCTCTTTTAAAATTGCATATGAGCATGGATGGAAAGTCCTATATGGCCTTATAATATTAGGGCACTAAGAGCAGCTCCAACAGATGCCTCATCTCTATTTTTTAGACAAAGTAAAGAGCATTTCACTAAAAAAGTGTTCCAATATACACCGTATTGCACCCCTTATTTTTAGAAGTTGCTACAGGGGCATTATTCCCTCCCCCAAACATAAAATAAAAATGTATGCTCTCGCTCCTCTCATGTAAACCCAAATTTGCATCAATATGCCAAGGTGAAGGGTTCTAAGCTCGATCAATCATGGTCACGTTCTAGATTTACTTGAAATTAGAAAAGTGGTAAAATGTAAATGTCACAATTTAAAAGTGAAAGGATAAAAGTGGAAATCTATAAATTTTTGGTTGTTAACTTTTAGAATTAACGACATCAAAAAATAGAAAGTTGGAGAAATAATTTGGAGCAGAGGGAGTATCATTATGTGTGTATTTATATTCTTTTTGTTATATTGTTTGCCCAATTGTTTTTGTTGTGGTAAAAATCTGGGAGAGCAATCAACAGTCAGAATTGCTCCTCGGCCTCGGTACTGGACCTCGGCTGAACTGGGGCGACCTGCACAGCAAATAGCAGAAGTAATCGGCCGGGGTGAGGCCGCTCAAAACCCCTCCGGCGTATGAATCAGACCAAGACGACCAGAAAATAAGGCAGTATGGAGAGCACAATAAAAGTGTGTAGTGCCTATGTTGAGGGTACCTTTTTGGTTATGGGGGAGCGGCCTTTTTATAGACGGGAGAACTGAGGCGTGTTAGTGTAGTATGGAGAATTCCTCGGAAGGATAAGCATGGGAGAATATCCCTATTCAATCTGGAGATTCAGGAGACTGCCAACTGGTGATCCATCCGTGATTATAGGCGTCGTTGTGGAGTTGGAGTCTATTGGGAGCAGTTCTCTTGTAGAGGTGAAACTCTTTATGGAGATGG
>BRYE01000014.1:4215000-4222500 GCA_030159115.1 Actinidia arguta var. hypoleuca | reverse complement strand
AGATGTATTGTAAAAATATATAATTTTTAGGTAATTTTCATTTGACACCTATTCGTATTCTCACATTTTAATTTGAGCATACTAAATCTTGAACTTTGATATCGGTTGCAATATAGAACTTACGTTCACATTCGTTAGAATTTGTAGACAAAAATAGCCATGTATCACGCATATGATCATATTGGAGTTTTTAAATTAATACAAATATAAGATTCTTTTTTATCTTTAATGGAATTTTTTCACTGCTTAATCAAAATCTTATACTTTTCGATTTTCTCTTGACGAGAGGAGTCCGAAAATATAATCTTTTTTATCTAATTTAGAAAAAAATTCACTAAAGACGAAAAAAAAATATTTTTTATCTCCAAATAAATGTCTAAAACATGATTTTTGCCTTTGTAGAGGTCATGTGCATAATACGTGATTATTTTCATCCACATATTCTAACATATATAGACGGATGGTCCACATTGCAACTGTCTACAAAGTTCAAGATTAATTACGTTCAAGTTGAAATATGAAGGATGAAAGTGAAATTCAGGTAAAATTGGAGGATTTAAAATGTAATTTTTTTAAAAAAATTACGCCAACTGGTACCGTGAACTTGTGTACGAGGGACAAAGCGGAGAGAATTTGAACGTATGTTGTGTGCGTGTGACAGAGAGAGAGAGAGAGAATTTGAATGTGTGTGAGAGAGAGACTTGGAGCAGTCGGTGTCGCGAGCGGCAGAAGGGAGACTAATTCTGAGCCCACACTTGCCAGGAAGAGGAGGAATGAGAGAGGTGTCCATGCTCGGAAACGAAGACGCCACCGGCTTAATGCACTTGCAAATATCGCTCCGATCCTTCTTTCTCCGTGAGAACTTAGCCATGGCCTTGACACCATTACAGCAATTCTGGGAAGGGGAGGCCACACTTCTCACGAGGTAAGAGAGACAAGGGCTTAGCTCTTGGATCACGGTTCCACATTGTGGCGCGCCCATGGCTAGCCCAAAAATCAGCAACCCAAAGGTCACACACACTAATAGCTGATTCATGGTGGATCAATGCCAAAATTTAGAACTAGTGGGGCTGATTGTGGTGATTTCTAGTTTTGTGAAGGGTTAGAGAGATTTATAAGCATGAGTTGCGTGGCTGGTGGGAGTAATTAGTTAATGATTCTGGAACAATAACTTAGTGTGTTGATACTGTGCTCTTTGACGTGTGCGGAGTCACACTAGGACAGATAAGTGGGGTCAATTGATTTTACTAGAAAAAAAAATTACACTACTATCTATAATAGAATTTATCATAAATATAATTTTAATTCCACAAAAATTAATAATTTATCTTAAATTCTATAATTTTAATCTCGTTGAACCTAAATTCTGACAATTTTGATCCCATAAAAAGTAAATAATTTGCCTTAAATTTTATAAATTCCATAATTTTAATCCCACTGAACTTAAGTTCTAGTTCCGCCACTGTTCTCTAAGTAATAAGAGCAACAATTACGATATCTATGGAGAGAGGTAGGGGACGATCATACTACCAAAAATTTGAAAAATCCTTATTGCATGCCAAAATTTAGAAGATAATTTCAAAATTATAGTTCACACCCTATATTTATAATTATTCGTACCTCTATCGTATACAAGTTTAAAGAATATCCTATGAAATTGTCAATTCTTTGCTCATTAGTGAAGTAATAAAATAAATAAATAAATAAAAAGTTAGAGGATCCAACGATTCGTGTTTAATAACTCTCTCTCCTTTTATTATCATTCAAATTTAAAAATGTCTGTATTCAAAAAAATTTATAACGTCCTTCAAATTTTCTTAATTATTATTTTTGTCAAGCGATTGGAACGCACTCTACCCCAACCCCAACCTCAACACCAACATTATTATGTTGTGTGCCCTCCTCATTCTTCGGAACTGCTGAATAATTATCTTTCTAAACTCGTGTTTTATATTTATCCAGTAAGTTTCATGCTACTTTCCATATAGATTTCATGACCCCTATTATAAGCGATAGTAGCTTTTGGTGACTTTCATGCCGAGATTTAACCTTCCATAAATTATTGTTGTCATGCTTCCGTAATGCCCCGTCACACAGACGATTAAGCGCTAAAGCAGAAAGAGGATTATGCATGTGGGGTCCAGCACCAGAAAAATCAAAGGAAAAATGGAAACATGTACAAACACAATTTTTGTACAAAAACTTTAGGGTTAATTTCATTTTGTACCCCTGTACTTTGGTTAGATGGTCACTTTGAACCCTTTATGTTCAATTTTAGCAGTCCAATCTTTGCACTTTCAGTCAACTATCAATGTCCCGGAAAAAAATATTCTCTCCTACACTTTTAAGGGTAAAAAGAAAAATTTATCTCCCCTGCACTTTTATATTGCTTTCATATAAAAAGAGTGTGTATATGCTAAAAAGAATGTAGAATATAGGGCGAAGAAAAAGAGAAAGATGGAAAATATGCACCAATATTCAAAATCACTTCAGTTTTTATAAAATAAAATTATCAAATGATAAATTTCCAAAACACAATTTTTTCACTTTTAACAAATCTGTCTGTCCCCAACGCCGAATAAATAATTTTTATTGAACATGTTAAATAATAAAATATCAAAACATAACAAATAACTTTTATTGAATATTAATTTTTAAATTTTTTTATTTGTACTACCTTGATTATTGCCGGTGTCACCACTGCCGCCGTTGATGTCACCCACTCCATGTAATAAACAAATTTAACAATGAGAAATAGATAAATTTCAATATTCATTTTATTCAAACTATACAAATTCATAATAGCGAAATTTATGTTTTTCATATTATTTCAATAGTAAAGTTTTATTGTTTATTTTCTATTTATAAAATCTCAAAAGTAAACCGTCTTTATTTATTTATTATTTTTAAAATATTTAAAAAAAAAATGCTCGTTTTCAAAAGAAGTTGTGGTATTAGGTTTTTGTGACATAGATCACTTATGTTAAAAGTTAGTGATCAATCAACCTAAATAATATCGAGTCATTTTTTTATGGAAATAAAATTGAGTAATTTAAAGTTTGGCAAATTGCATTTATAATTCACCACTTTGCCCCCTGTACTTTCAGCAAATTGTCACCTGCACCATTCAATAGATACTATGAGGTTAATATTATACTAATGCTCTCAAAGATAGGCAAGTGCAAAGTTTCCATTAGTGCTTATGATGTCATATGGACATAAGAGTGACATTGACATTTAATTTAAAGTGCGAGATTTGGACTGTCCAAATTAAAAGTGAAAGGTGCAAAGTAATAATTGGGTCAAAGTGCAGAAGTGCAAAGTGAAATTAACACAAAACCTTATCTAATGTTGTGGCCAAGAGGAACAGAGGTTCTAAGCCTAGGACCCAGTCTGTGCTATTAGTTTTTTTGTTTACCTGATTTTTGTATTTTTATTAATTTTTTTCGTTGTTTGATCAAAATTTATATTTTTCTCTTTCCTCTTTACGAGCGAGTTCCAATATATAAAAAATAAAATAAAAATAAATAAATATTGCAAACTGGGCCTAAATTTGTACTACTACCTTCAAATACAATAACCAAAAAATACTATAATTCCGAACCCAGATAGGCCCATTGCTGAATTTTGTAGTGACAATCAAATGAATGTAACAAAGAAAGGAGCCAGATATAATTGAAAACCCTATACATACAAAATAATACCGATAAAAATCATGACGCAGTTGATGAAGAAGGCGACGATGAAAAAATCGTCGACGAGCAAGACATTAACCCTGTCGATCCGTCGGCCGAGCTCCTGCACAAGGGACACGTGGCATTCATCTGGAGCCACTCATCTATGCAAGTAGCATGAAAATAATGGTTGCATTCTGGTATGGTCCTTAAGGTGTCTTTGGGCCGGTACTCGGCCAGACAAATCGGGCATGTGCCATCATTGGGATTGGGCAGCCTCTTACTCTCCCCGAGCACCGTCTTCGGGTACGACTCTATCGTGGACCGGTCCAGGCCCGTCATGACCAAGGCCCGATGCGTATTGATTGTTGGGTTGGAGAGTTCGAGATCGAGATTTGGGGGCCGAGTGTTATAGGCCCTGATCCTGCCGCAAGTGCAACACACAAGCCCAATAAGAAACACTAGCCCAGGTATTCCAGCCCCTATGATAATGGCATACTTGGCACCCCTCGGTAAACCTGTAACAACAAACCTATCCTTCAATCAAAATATTTTCTGAGAATTTAAAGATATATTTTTAATATTTTTTCGAAAAACGTATTCTTTTCCCATAAATTCCTAGAAAATAACTTTCGAAATCATCAACCTACCAAATTTTCTGAACAATCCTGCAAAATTGATTCTGAAAACTTGACAAAACAAACAACCCAGAAAATTTCTTCCAAATCAACGTCATTGTTTTCCACAGAAGCTTCTCGTTTTGACTTACTGTAGCGGCATGAACGGACTTTGACTTACCCCAGATCAATGGCGTACACACCATTGATTCTTAATCCAGTTCAGACCCACGAGTCTACCCACTAGAGAGAGCAAGTGGAGAAAATTAGACTACTTGGTCTTGTAATTTTGTGTTTTGACTAAGTCATGAGCCTTATAAATGGAGGAGATTATACATTCAATTAATTCCACATGGAAATTCAATTCTTTTATTGTTTTGACTATTAAAATCTCGTGGGTAGATTTTTTTACATAAATGGATTATATAAATCAATAAAGGTCATAAAAATAATAAAACACTAAAATTCAAATTGTATAGCTAAAAAATCGTATGAAATAAGTAAAATACAATATAAGAAATTTATAATTAATCAAGTATTACTAATATAAATTATCGGCCGGTTGTAAATCAAAATTATATTATGACTACTTTTTGATTAGCACTTTAATTTTATTACTTTTACTTCTTTTTTTTTAATTATTGATTTCAAAAATATGTATACTTTTAGGCATGTGATATAAACCTTTGGATACAAAATTCACTCGAAACTCTAGGTTTTAGGGGTGTCACCATGCTCTGCAGCGAATATCCATGGTGGCACACTCTATAGACACTATTGACCCGACGTTAGCTCTATTCATTTTGAGATGAACTATTCGATTCCATGCTCAAATAAGTACATCTAATTCAATACTCGACGCGGTGACTGACTAATACTAAATAATACAGATCATTAAACAGAACTCAATCTTGAAAATCGACTTACAAATGGAATATGCCCAAAAACTTAAATTTAAGTACTTTTAACCGAGGTAAAAATCTTGTCTCCAACCCAGAAAACACTAGGAAAGACCAATGACTAGACTTTGGCATAGAAAATTTTGTTGGTTCGTTGTGTGTCCTGTACAATGCCGTCCTCGAGTACTTTGAAAGTATATTAAATTTGATTGGGTAAATTTCATCGACTTTTAACTAGGGTTTTGATAAATACAGTTATATCTTTTATATTTTTAAAAATATCACTGATCTTATTTATTTTTAAATAAATTGTCAAAATTTTTTATTGAAATTATTTTTTATGCAAAAATAACAAATTTGCTCTTTAATTTAAGATTTTTTCCCCCCTAAATACACACATTTAAATAAGTAAAATTCTTTTTTTTTAAAAAAAAAAATCATAACAAAGTTTGTTTTTATAGTATTTTTAAATTAGGAGCTCTAGTTTTATTTAAGTAATATACTCACTATTAATTATAATTAGGTTGTCTATATTTGATTTTCAATCAACATATTCAATCTTTGAATTTACAGTGCCCTACTCGACTAAAATTTTAGCTCCGCCATAATAATTTGTGATCAAATACATATTATTTAATATTATTTATTTTTAGTAAATAAAAAAGACGAACAATTAGGTTTTTTTAAAGTTTGTAATTTTGAGCTTTATACTAAAATTGGTCGAATGCAAGCCTACGATAGACCCATTTCATTTGCTTTAAATCGTTCACTTGTAAAACAGGTCTGAGAATATAAATCACTAACATCAATAGTTATATAAATCACTTAAAATTCTACTCGGTCTCCTAATAAATATGATCCGACTAACACAATAAATTTTAATTTTTTTATTGAAGAAATCCACTTACCACGCTTAGGAAGATTGAAGCACCCAATCTGCTCTCCATCTCCTTTAAACCTGCAAGTCCCACCCTTCAATTCACAGGGCCCACAATTGGGCCTACGCCACGTCAGCTGCAGATCGTCCGTCAAATCCACCGAAGTCCAGTTCCGGTAATCAGACTGAATCGGAACCGAAACGGCCGACATGATCTGACAAGTGTCAATCATGTAATTAGCTTCTACGGCCACAACAGTAAAGTTCTGGTTATCGCTCAGACAAAAAATCGGCTCCGTCGGGTACATCATGGGGCGGTGGATCCAGTAATCGGACGTACAGTTGAGAAACGTGAAGGTCCTCTCGTAAGGGGCAAGGTACGGTGAACCGGAGAGGCTGAAGTTTAGGATCCGTTTGGGGATACAGAAATCGGGGTCGTTGATGAGCATCAACTCGTTGGCGTAGTTGATGTGGTTCACAACGAAATCGCCGGCGTTTGGGAGGCTGAGGACTGTTTGGTTCCGGTTGTTGCAGGATAGAATAAAACCGGGATAGCCGCACCAGTCGGGCTGGGCTTTTTGCCGGAAAGGGAAGCGGATCTCCGGCCCAGTGGGCCCGCATGAGTGGGGCCGGCAATATGGCTTAGAGAGGGCAGTGTGTGTGAGGATGAAGAAGAAGATAGAGCAGAGGAGTGGTGAAGAGGTCTCCATTTGGTTGTGAGAAACAAACATAAGACCGATTTGATTTTAATAGCGTGGGTAAATTTCGTTATTAGTCCCTGTAGTCTTATCAAAGTTTAAATATGGTCCTTACAATCATGGACGGAGCAGGGCAAATGAGGTCATAAATATAATTTGACCCTATAAAAAATAATTATTATTCCTAATATAATTTATCATAAATATAATTTTGACACAATAAAAAATTATCAATTTTTTAAAAATTATATAAATGTTATAATTTTGACCACGTTAAACATAAATTCTGACAATTTTAATCCAACTAAACATAAGTTCTGGCTCCACTGCTACAGTTACAATTAAAATTTAAATAACTAAAATTTTACATTTCCAATCTAGTTCCAATGCAATCCCCCAATCAATACCCCGCTAATAATTATAATGGAAAGAAGACACATGTAAGTTTACATGGCCATTTTTAGTTCACTTTGATCATACTGCAGAGATTGATAGTGGTAAAAATACCCTCTAAAAATAGTCATGTAAGCTTTACGTGCTCTCTTTCCGTTCAAATTCTTAATGGATATTGACGAGAACTAAATTAGACCCAAATTAAAACTATAAGAGAATTCATATCAGGTTAACTAAATATTCTTTTTGGCTAATTTAGCTAGTAAAAATATAAAAATTTATCCACATCAACCTAGCCAAAATAACTTACAAAATTAACTTTGAAACAATTCCTTGTAAGAA
>BRYE01000014.1:4192500-4195000 GCA_030159115.1 Actinidia arguta var. hypoleuca | reverse complement strand
AAAAAATAGAAAAGGAAACAAAAACAGAATTTTTTTCCCATAACCATGAATGTTTGGTTGCACAATTACAGTCCGCCACAGCTATTCTATAAGCTAAATCCTTGACTTGAAAGATCTAACCAAGGGACGGGTTGTGACAAATTAAAGGTCTATGGGTGATCATGTAAACGCAACTCGTCCAACACAATGGGAGAAAAATTTGTATTGAATTGTTCAAAGGTAGACAGTATAACAAAGTCCATATAGTAAAATCATTTGTTGTATCCATCACGAGTTGATTATAGTTAATAGTGAAAGGGTGATGAAAACAACACGAATAATTTATTTGTTCGTAAGAGTCAAAATACAAAAATTATCGTGTAGAAGCAATCGTAAATGAGAGTCAAATACAAAAATTAACTCGTAAGAGTCAAAATACAAAAGTAGTTATCGTGTAGAAGCAATCGTACGTGAGAGTTAAATATAAAAATTATCGTGTAAAAGCAAATACAAAAATTAACGTGTAGAAACAATCGTACGTGAGAGTCAAATACAAAAATTAATGTGTAGAATCAATTGTACATGAGAGTTAAATATAAAAATTAACTCGTAAGAGTCAGAATACAAAATTATCGTATAGAAGCAATCATACGTGAGAGTCAAATACAAAAATTAATGTACATAAGCTATTGTACGTGAGAGTCAAATACAAAAATTATCATGTATGAGCAAACAACGTGAACCAGCATATGTGTTTGTGGCATTATGACTGCCCCCATAGTGAAATAGGGAAAAAAGAATCTCATAA
Organism: Actinidia arguta var. hypoleuca; assembly: GCA_030159115.1. Lineage (NCBI taxonomy): Eukaryota > Viridiplantae > Streptophyta > Magnoliopsida > Ericales > Actinidiaceae > Actinidia > Actinidia arguta. The sequence goes on along the minus strand of BRYE01000014.1, from coordinate 4,194,213 downwards.
AACTTGTGAACTAATTTCCTTCAAATTTAGATATTTCATCATTTGGAGAATCCATATTCCTTTTGGCGATGTTTCTATTGTATCAAGATTTAGAAAATATAAATTCACCCCTACCATAGGATATTCAATGCCATGCTCTCTAGAGTACGAATGAACTTAGTAAAATGCAATTTTCACCCATGTCTTTCCACCAAAACCTCACTTTGCATCCTTGTGTCAGTTAATTCCTTACACTTTAAGTTTGATTAAGTGACGGATATAAGTTACACTTTAGGTTAAACATCCATGTGTTTCTTCCACCCATCTCTTGTTTGATTAAGTGACGGATATAAGTTATGTGACCTTGTGAAAAGAGGCCTTATGACTCTTAATTGAACAGTATGTCGACAATAAATCTTTAAGTGAGAGGTGAAGAATAAACTTTAGGTAAAATTTCAAGGGTGTAATTTTGTAATTTGCTTATCTACAGTTCACACGTTCAAGCAAATCTGAATCATTTATTTTAAATTTAAAAAATTTTTCTTGGTCTAAATTATGGAACTGTAAGTTTCTCTTATGGGACTTATCAGTATGACTAATTTTCTTATTAATTTTCTGATGGGCTATATTAGGGGCTATCCTATTGCCTTGCTCCCAATTTTGACAATTTCAACAATTAAATAGTGATTTGGTTAAATTAAGAGTTTTCTTGTGGCAATTTGTCAAACTTTGAGTTCAGAAGGGTAAAAGAGTCACTGTATTACAAGAGTAAAGTTAAAAGAAAGTGTGCCCCATTTCATGTGTAGTTAGTAGACTTTTACAAAGAAAGAGTCAGCAAAATCCCATGTAGAATAGGCTTCATTTTCATGGGTACAAACAAAAGGACAATTATATGATAAGGTCACTCATGAGATTTTCAATAAACTTATATTTTAAAAAAAAATTGTTAGGATAGGTAAATTAAATAATCCACATAGGTACTTGGATTTGATCTTATATAACATATGGTTGCATATCTTTATCGGAAGCGTCAATCTTACAGCGGAAACAACGAAGTTTCGTATTACCGAATCTTAACTTGGCGTTTAGTTGGCCTTCAAATGGTAATTAAAAATATATTTGAGACGTGTTCGCAAAGACGAAAAAATCTTTACATGATTTAATTCAAGCCAAAACTTTGTTGTCACACAATTGAATTTGATGGTTGTTTTTTTATTTTAATTAAGAGTTTCTTCTCAACCCGAAGGGCGAGCAAAGTTAAAAGACTAATTTATGGAAAGTTTTCACAACAAAAGAGAGAATCGAAGAGAATAAGAACATGAAATTACTTATGCTTCTACTTCTATAATTACATGAAATCATCTTTTTTTGGTTCAATTCAAAGAAGTTTGCTACGTTTGAGCCTTAACTATCAGTAATTGTCATTGAATTGCTTGTTCACGTGTTTAATTCTCCTTAAGAGGTCTTCTACGCTATTTCTCCATCTTGAAAATGTATACAAGTGCATCTAGTTGTCTACTTTTCATTGGTTAAATTTATTTGGATGTATCCCTCCTATATATATAGGTATCATTCACAAGCTTAAAACCTTAAACAAAAGAGAATAATATATATAAGGAAAAACTATGGTATACACTATTTGTACCATAAAAATATAACGATCAGTTGTGGTATATGTTATGATTGATATAGTGAATATAATGGGGGACGTATATAAAAAATAGTCAAAATTAG
>BRYE01000014.1:4187500-4190000 GCA_030159115.1 Actinidia arguta var. hypoleuca | reverse complement strand
CAAAAACTGCATTGGAAGGGAACATATTTGAAAAAAGGGTCCTGCTATCAACCGCTTTAAGGGTGGTTGATAAGGAACATAAAATGACACAAAATTTTAGTTTTCGATATACTTTTTAATATACTTTTAACACTTTCTTATACACTATCGATCGCCCTAAAAACGTTTTTTAATATTTTCTTTGAAAAAAAAGAAAAAATTAAGCCAATTCCCAACAATCCATATATAAAATAAAATATTAATTTTAATTTTGAGATAACAAACCTAATAATTTCAAAATATAAGTACTAATACTAATTATAAAATTATTTTTTTTAAAATAAAATAAAATAAGGTAAAGGTCACGTCAGCCTTCACGTTTTTTTAGGCTTAGTTTTGAACGTCGGTAATTATCTTTTCATCAAACGTAAACATGACATTTTTTTTACTACTTTTTCGTCATCGCTCCTTCGTAAAAAGAGGATGGCCGCATTCTAAAGCTACGCATGGAAAATTCTATTATTATTTTCGCGTCTTTGGTTGTGAAAATTCAATGAATCGAGCTTTTAAACATATTTTTGTATTTAATTATGTATAAACAGAGTAGTCGTTTATCACATTTTTCAAACTCTGTAACACTTTTTTATTTACCAAATTTGTCCCTGAACAATACTTTTTTTATAATTTAAATATTTCTATTATTATGAACTATTATAAGCATAGGCGGAGCCACATTAGGCAAGTAGGGTCAATTGACTTCACTGAAAATAAATAAATCAGACGACTAGCCCTAATATAATTTTTACTTTACAAAAAATTAGTAATTTATCTTAAATTTTATAAATTCTATAATTTTGATAAATTCTGACAATTTTGATAAATTTTGATAAATTTTGACCGCATAATTTTTTTTTATAAATTGTATAGATTCTATAATTTTGATCCCGTTGAACATAAATTCTGTCAATTTTGATCCCGCTAAACATAAATTCTAATAATTTTAATTTTACTGAACTTAATTTCGGATTCCTTCCCTGATTATAGGCAAAAAGTCTTTTAAAAAGAAAATAAATAAAAAACACTCCATGTATAAACCGCCACATCACTTTCGTAAGCACCCTATTTAGCGGGAGTCGCACTCGTATGGCATGAACCAAACTTACGGTGATACACAGTGCAGACGATAAATATGAGGATAGGGCAAGCTTATATAATTGGAATGCACGGTACGATCCAAGTTTTTTTTTTTTTAACTCACGTGATAATCCAAATTGTTTATATTGTAGAATTTGTAAAGGTCAATACTTTAAAAAATTCACGTTAATCAGACACAATTCAGTATCAGTTCATTACTGTTATATAGCTTAATAAATTGAGTATCAGTATAAATTGATATTAATCAACTATTGATATATATCCGATCAATGTGATTTTTTTTAACATTAAAATTTTTGATAAGATCTACAATATAAACGGTTTAGAACATCAAAATATATTCAAAATACTTAGACTATACCAATAGAGTACATTATTTTTTTAATTTAAATAAGACAAATTAGAGTCACATGGGAACAGTCTAACATGGCCTAACCCTGAAATCAATGGGACAAGTCTTTGTTCATTTTGCCACCATTTACGTAGAAAAATCAACCCCTCATAAAGAAAAACATTTCTTAATTTCAAACCTTTATTTAATTATATGACACAAACCCATCTATAAATACCCCCACACCCACCCTCACATGCCCTGGTTGAAACCTCCAACAACTCCTAAATTAACAAATTGACCCTCTAAATCACTAGCTCGCTCAGAGTTGTTTCCAAATGGGAAATTGCTTGGAGACATGTATAGAGAGCAAAGAAGTGGAAAGAGAGCAAGAGAAGCAAGAAGAAAGAGAAGAGAAAGAGGGTGGCTTTGTTAAGGAAAGTGGTGTGAGGATTAAGATAGTGTTGACAAAGGAAGAGTTGGAGTGGCTCATGTTTGAGATCAAGGAAAAGAGAGGGAAGAAGCTAGAGGATGTGTTGGAGGAGATTGAGAGGGAGAGGAGGAGAGAGAAAGTTGTGGTGTGGAAGCCTGCCCTAGAAAGCATCATGGAGAGCCCTGAGGTGGTTGAAATGGACAGATAAGTCCCTCAACTTGATACCCTCTTGTTCTTCTAATGCAGGGGATTTTGGGTAAAAGTGTAATTACGTTTTGCTTGAAGAGCAGATCTGAAAAGGCTTGGAGTGAGAAGATAAGAGGTCGCTTGGCCGCAGATTTTCCTTGTGCTTTCTGGGTTTTTTGCTGTGGTTGATGACTCAGAATTATTCTAGTTCCTCTTCCTCTCATTCTTTTTTTCTTTGTCCTTGTGGTTATCTTTATTTTGTTATGTCTATGGGTATGTTGTATAATACATATGCACTAATAAGTTAGTTACAAGAGAAATTCTACCGTCCTAGAATTGAACCAACAAAAGTTTTCAAAATTCAAAATGAATAGTTCAGATTGACTCGAATGAGTGAATCCAACGTAACTAAGTGA
>BRYE01000014.1:4152500-4155000 GCA_030159115.1 Actinidia arguta var. hypoleuca | reverse complement strand
GGAGAACCTCCTCCTATTGATGACACTGAAGTGGATGACTGGCTTCCACGCTTTCTTGTCCTTCACGGATCATGTATCTTCATTTATTTGGTGTCAACAGGTAGCTGATTGAAAATTGTGGCTGCAAGTGTCTTTGGTATCCACTAAAATATCTTGTTACAACTATACACAACGTCTTGGCATGTCATGCTTGCTATTCACAACATTCCCAGATATGGTTCATTCGATACCATATGGATGACTTAGATTGGATAAAATTCTATTTGAGCATATAGCCCTTGACAGAGCGGAATGGCGAAAAGGGGCCTATGTAATGGTCCAATTGATTGGGATGCAAGGCTTAGTTTGATTTGGTTTTGTTTGGTTTAGGATGGTGCTAATTTCCTTGACAATGTTAGCTTGAAAGCATGTCTGCCATTTTTTAAAAATTAAAGCGTAAAGGCTAGTTAACTGTGCATATATTTCTTGGTTCTTTACAAAGGTTAATTTGTTGTACTGATGCATACATGCGATTATTAACAGACCTTATTAAAGTTAGCTGGGCAACTTATTGTTCTGGCTCTCCAGTCAACAGTACAAAAATCTAGCCCAAACTATATATTCTAATTAGGTCATCTTGACCTCATATTTTGCTGTGTGTTTACAATTTTAAGGAAGGTACAGAATGGTGCCCTGCTTGTATAAGACAAATTAACGAACTCTGTTTGTACTAATTTGCCAAGTATGAATGCTAGCAGTACCACTTAAAGTTGGTAATATTATCACTAGGAGTTGTTTGTTTCTTTTCTCATGTGCATTTATAGGTCGAAGTACATATCAAACGAAATTTATTATCGATACCTAACATCTCCCATTTGCACATTTACTTCCGTATAATTGGAACAAATGAAGAAAAAACACTTGCTAATGAACTTGAGAGAAATATTTTGCAGATTTGAGTCCTCAGGATTCCACCCTACTGTCTGATGTTACTGAAGTAGGTCATCTGCCACCGTTGACACGAGAAGACGGGGAAACTCGATATTGCTTTTACATCGTAACTTGTCATGGGCTGCGATATGAATGCTCAAGTGCTTCCAAAGTACAGGTACACCCAATAATTTGACATTTACCAGTGGAGAATCTGGAGATATTGAATATTCGATCATTGCCTATATTTTTTACAGTTTTTTAGTAATGATAATGCCCTATGTTACTTGGACTCAGGTTAGGTTCTTTTATTTCTTATTTCAAGGACACGTGGACACAACCAAATATTTATATGTCCTAAAGCTTAAAGGCATTTACAAGCTCCAATTTGGGGTGACAATCGGACCCAAACCCATAATCTGATCCAAACCGCCACTATAAATAGGTCAAAACCTAACCCATTTATTAATTGGGTCAAAATGAGTCTTGACCCATTTAACCCATTTAAAATGAGTCATGAATTGGCCAAAATGAGTGACCCAACCAGCCTTCCCCAAATCCCAATAACTTTTCCCTAGATAAGAAAATTCTAGCAGATGACAAGGGGGCTTTAGTAGTTCTCCATTTGGGGATGAAAATGTATAGCTCAGCCCACAAACTGTTTGTTTTCTTTCTTCCTTTTTTTCTGTAGTTTTAATTTCTCATTTCCTAAAATCTTAAAAAAGTAAAATGACATTGAAACAGAAAATGTATACAGAATTTTTATACAAAATGATATGGCTGAATTTGAGCCTTTTGTTGTAAAATAAAATACTCATCATGGTGAATTTTTATTTACCAAAACAATAATTGGTGATCTTACATTATTCTATGGTTCTGCCTTTGTTTTCAATGTTCTCGTCACTTTCAGCTTGATGTCACTTGTTTATTAGGTCAAACTGTTTATGCGCACTGTAATAAGGTGTTATTTATTTATGTTCTGTCATTGAATTCAAAGTTTATGAAATTATTATTTATGGCTATCAAAAGGAGGAAAAGAGATTTCTTCGATAAACTTTTTTCTCCAACATGACCGAAGATGACTTCAATGCGTACTAATGGCAGCATCGTGATTTATCCCATGATTCATTTTCAAGTGACTTCCTTTTTCTCCCTCTTACACCAAAAAACTAAAATCCCCACTCGAGTATTCACACATTTACTTTGTTTCATAGTCACGTCTTCAATTAATCTTTGCTGTTTTCTATCACGCGTGAATGGTTTTTTTTTTTTAATTCTTCTCCACCAACGTTTTTTGTTTCCGTCTCAGGTGGCCTTGTGGTTGACAACATTACAAGGTGACTGTAAGTCAGCACCTGATTGAACAGCTCTCACTGATTCGAGAAAGAAATGACACTGTTGATTTATGGGTCACAGAAAATTGTAAATAAGTAAAAAAATTAAAGTAACACCTTAGATTAACCGCTATGTAACTTTAGCAGTGACTTCACGATATTTATTCATTATGTTCTGTACATAGCGTGACATTCTGGTGGAAAAACAACAATGCAGTGTTGTATCTACAGAATTCAGTAAATTTCATGTAATCACG
>BRYE01000014.1:4102500-4105000 GCA_030159115.1 Actinidia arguta var. hypoleuca | reverse complement strand
AATAACTAAATTCATAAAAAATAAAATAAAAGATATTTAGTTAACTCGACGCAGATGCTCTAAGATCATCTCTAGCAACTAGTCAAGAGAACTATCAATCGGTGCTCAATTTTATTTTAACTAACCGCTTTTCAACTCATGCTCCAGGCAATGGTACCTATTTTAACTATTCTCACATTTATACTCCACTTCTGGTCCCACCCTCTACTACACAGAGCTTGAACAATCGTTCGAGGTGGGTGTTGTGTAGAGCTTGTTGGCAGCTATAAGCCAGCCATGCCTGCCCCAACAATCACTATTATTGGCTTCTTGGGCGCCATTGTTGCTAGGGGAGGTTGGTTTTTTCAGTGTGGCAAAAACACAAGCAAGTGGTGGGCAAGGTTGAGGAGAGGATGAGTTATGAAGCAAACCCACTCAAATTCCTACTGTGAAACCCAGCTCAACCACCTAATCTCAACCTCCCTTTCTCAATTGATTCACCTTTATTCTTCAGCCACCAAATTTCTCAAGCCCTAATTTTTCAATTGGGTCAAAGTTCAAACAGAGAGAGAGAGGGGAGGGGGATGGTTGCTCGTCCCCGAATGACAATCCCATTTTCAATAGCCTCTGCAATTGGCTCCTTGGGGGATTGCGATTGAACCATGAACCTTCAGGGCTTTCAATTTGATGGGAGTGGAATGGGCATAGGTGAGGCAGATAGACATGGGCATGAACTCTCAAGCCCTTATTTTTTTCAATCAAAATTGATAAAACCACAGAGAGATGATGCTGTAAACGTGGCGTGGGAGGAGAGAGAATGAGGAAAAAGGGCGGAGTTCCGATCCTCTGAAGTTTGGGGATGAGAAGTGTTCTTAGAGTATATATTGTTTTGTACATTTTAAAAATAAAATGATATCGTTTTAATTAACAATAAAACGATATTACTTCATAATAATAAAATATTAATTGCACGGTGTACAGTGCCTAGCTGAATCTAACAAGGAATTGTAGCAATTTTCATAGTACTTTTAGATTTTTTAGTCAAAATAGATAAAATGTCAAAGAGCGCCTAGGCTATTGGAGAAGCTCTGAGGTAGCTTTTGGGAAATTATTGTTAGAAATTTAATGTGAATGAAAAGTTCAAATAGGGCTGGTTTTAGTAATTCCCTTTTGGAGCTATTAGCAGTCCAAATGGAGGCCATTAAGAGTTCTAAATGCAGCTGTTATTGGTGCCTTAAATACCCAATAATTGAGTGTTTATGACTGCCAGGTTGCGTACTAAATTCAAAATTTCAAATGTTTTATTTTCTTTTATAAAGTCTAAATCATTTCATGTAAAACAACCCATAGAATAATATACATTATGAGTTTCATAACTATTAAGAGAGGCAGACGCAGTAAAGTTCGTTTTAAATGTGTTTTAAAATAAGTGCTTGTAGCCGTTTTATTATGGAAGAAAGACGTTGACAACAACCTCCAATACTCTCGATAGGCAACGAATCTTTCTTAAGGAGATTGCGATTGCAGAACTTGACATAATTTGTTTGTATCTCTTATTTAGTTTTTGCATTTCATTTATGTAATTATTTAACCGGTTAAAGATTCTAATTTCAAATTATTGTAATCGAATAAAATTATTCTTTAAAATTCTGTTTGTGCCGAATCCATTTTACCCAACAATTATGCATTGTCATCTTGGAAAATCTTTGTTGATTTTTATTTTCTATTTATTTCTATCAATGACATTCTTTGTTGCCTTTTTGAGGAACTGCTTCGATCTTATACAAATCATATAATCTTTTTTGTGCAGTATTTTTACTTTTTTCTCGTGAAAAGGACATGATAGATAAGTTTAAATGTAGCTCTGTTTGATAATGTTTAAAAGTTAAGTTTTTTTTAAACTTGCTATCAAAAATAAATTTTTTTATTTTTTTGCTTTTCTGGTTATACTTTAGCTAAAAATAAATAAAAAAGCAAAAGCAAAAAAACTAATTTTTTTAATTTTTTTGCTTATAAGCTTAAAAAAATCCAGCCGAAAAACTAGTACCAAATAGAGCCCAAGTATTTTTATCATTGAAAATGCAAGATTAGTAACACTTAAATAATACTTTTGAATTTGATAAGTTAAGATTTTGACATCATCTAGAAATTCTTTATTTTATTTTTTTTATGAAAACATTTGAGCTCCGTTTGCAACCGGGACTTGCACAATTGGAATTGAAGGTGGAAGCTAGTCTGGGCCTAAAAGCTAAAACTTATAACATCATGTATACTTGTGCATATGAAGACGAGGTTTCCATATATTCTGATGATAATTTACAGTCTTGTTTACGCAATTGTCCGAGATCGACACGCAGCAACTCCATCTTGTTAAAACTTGGGCTAAAAGAAGATATATTCTTTGGGCTAGAAGAAGGCCTATCCTTTGCGGACTTCTGGAATCTATGTACCTAAAAGCATTCTTTAGAGAAAAAAATCCTGCATTTTTCAATATTTAATCATACTTTAACATGTATTCAAT
>BRYE01000014.1:4037500-4040000 GCA_030159115.1 Actinidia arguta var. hypoleuca | reverse complement strand
TGCGACAACCAAGTGGTACCTATATAACGTCGATGAGGGCATACGGCGGTGCAATTTTCAAAAATTATATTCAAGTATAATTTTAGCTCGGTCGTGACTGAGTTGTTATGTGCTGATTGGTTGATGATGAGGGGTGCTCTGAGAAATTGTTATTTTCTTGATGTTTGCCCGTGAATCTCTACGATCAGAGTTTTAAATTGCGGTATTAATAATGATATATGTATCGATAATATGGTTATGTATTAATCAATGTCGAACAATATCAACTAATATTTACTAAAATATCAGTATTAGAGGGTTAAATCTTGCCAATGATCCATGGGAGAGAAACCGGGAAACACCGAGAAATTGTAACCCATCGGTAAGATTTGAACTAGACACCCACTAAAAAAGTGCCTCGTCCGTAAGGTCGATCTTGATATTATTTTTTGTTTATTCTTACACACCTCAAAATTTTCAAAATAATCATAATTTCCTTCTCATGTTCACAGCACGAAGACCAGAGCCCACCATGGCCTAGTTCAGTGCAGCTTCTCCATTTTGACCTAACTTTTGCATTAAACTGATTACCCATAGGGTTCCAATAAACCACTTAGGAACTAGAAAAATGGTTTTTGACTTGATTTGATTAAACTTATGCACTAAACAGATTTGCAACAACTAATTGCACCTAGTTAATGAACTAAAATCATGAAATGACAAGAGAAATAAGAAACCTAACTCTCTACACGAATTTTGTGTCCTTTCCAAGTGTACAGTAGATCTGAGTTCTCATGAACTAGGAATGAATCCATATATATGACAGCAAACAAATCCTAATTGGCAGATCCAACGGTTGGGGAAGACCCAATCTATGTCAAAGAAAAAAAAAAGGGCATAGATTGTAATGGTTAGTGGGACCAAGATTCCACCCAGCCACCCTTTATATGTGGTTCTAAACTAGTTGTTCTAATTAATCACACTAGCCTCTTATGGAAAGCAATTTGAAGGTATAATAAGACTCCACTCAGAAAATTAGATATTCCACTTGACCCCTAAGTGTCTTGTCTTAACATAGATTCCAAACCAAAATGCTTGTTTTGACTATGTATTTTGTATGACAGAAATCTCCAATGAGAATGTGAATGTGAATGTGATTCCAAACTTTTATGATTTCTTTGTTGAAACGAACTAACTGCCTCATAAAATTACATTCTTTAACTAAGAATCTAATCAATATCGTCTTATGATGATGTTAGCAATCAGATTCTCATTTTCAAAGATTATTGGCATTTATTTGGTTGTAGAATTGTGAAAAGATTTATCAATAAAAATAATAATAGAGAAATTAGAAGAAACAAAAGCATCTTCACTTTATAATCTTCTTAATTATCTTTTCGAATACATTTTTGTTTTCTCCACAAAAATTTAATCCAACATATCCTAAGGTTTCTTTATAACTTGATTAATAAAATAAATTAACTTTGTTTCAATGGAATAACTTTTTGTGGGAATCCCACATCATCAATACTAAAACCTAGGTGGGTAAAAAGTGAAGGATTAAGAGTGGCTAATCCTCAATTTGTGGGGTCTCTCACATTTGGCAGCCAAGCAACACCAGCCAAATTGGTCTCCACATGGGGTTTGCATTCAAAATCATCATAGCCCCCCCCCCCCCCCCCCCCCCCCCCCCTTACCAATCATGCTCTCTCTCTCTCTCTCTCTCTCTCTCTCTCTCACACACACACACACACACACACACACACACACACTCACACACTTACTTTTGCACCACCATTAATCAAAACTTTTGTCTCCCTGTCATTGGTAAAAACATCCCCTTTTAAGCATTTGTAATCACATCAGTTCTAATAATAAGCATTGTTTTCTGGGGTCTAAAAAGTAAAAACATCCTCTATTTCAGGGATCCATGGTATGCCCCTTTGGAGACCCTAGGGTTGATCAAAAGGTGTTTCTGTCCCATGACCTATGGATAGAATGAAGAGATAGTTAATTGTTGAACAGTCCTGTTAATAACTGAGACACAATTAATGCATATTTTTCACAAATATTTATATATTTTTTATATATTTTAATACACTTAAACAATTTTTTATATAATTTTCACAAATAGTACTACGTATTTTACACATTAACCACGACTCGAATAAAAAGGATAAAAGTGAATAAATAAGTCCATTTATCTTTGTTAGAAAAGATCGAAACGTCTAACCTTAAATCAATTGACAATATATGAAATAGTCTCTCGAATAGATATATCAAGTTTTTTAAAATTAATTGGCAATAGGTAAAATAGCATCTCAAAGAGACATATCAAGCTTAAATGGTTAAAGTGAGCAATATGGGATAAGTCTAACACTCATTCGCACGTGCAACCCGGATGCACGTGAAGGTGACAAGGAGATGGCGAGTTGAGACCGGGCGGAGACTCTCCATACAAGAGGTGTGCGGTAAAACAAGAAAGCCATCTAATACTTAGCTCTGATACCATGTTAGAAAT
>BRYE01000014.1:4007500-4010000 GCA_030159115.1 Actinidia arguta var. hypoleuca | reverse complement strand
GTTCGAAAACGTACCCCCCAGGGGCCATGAAGACCCAAACGAGGCTGTGGCTTGCTTTGTCCATGTGATTGTGGAACCAACAAACATGGTTCTCATTTCCCTGTAAAAGAAAAATATAATGAATGGGTAGGATTAGAAATAATCAGGACGAAGTCCGGAATATTATTTAAGGGAGGCCAAAATATAAAAAATAAGAAAATTAATATTTTTTTTAATTTTTAGGAGGTTCCAAATACAAAAAAAAAAAAAAAAAAAATTATAATTTTTAAAAAGTTGGGGGCTATGGCCCTATTGCCATCACACAGTTTCGTCTTAGAATCCATGTATATATCAACTATGAAGGATATTTCTGGGAAATATCTATATTGTTTCTTGACACTGTAGTTATTGGTTGCTAATGAGTGAAAAATTGCCATTCTCTCTCTCTCTCCAGTATAGTTCTTGGTTGCTAATGAGACCTGTTTTTCCCACCCCCAAACCATCACATCACCATCTTTTTCGTAACGAAATTACTATTTTACCCCTGCCCCCCTCTCTTATTCCCCCCGTGTCCTTCTTTTTGTTGACTGCTGCAGCAGCCGTGGGCCCCACTCGGCTGCCAGCCGGGCCCCTCTCCCCCAAATCTCCAAGCTGCGCTCCCCTTTATTTGATAAAAAATTATTTTTATTTTTATTTTTTGTAATACCACCACTTAGTTATTTATTACAAAAAAAAAATAATCAAATTTATTTCTTACACAAAAAAAAATTAGCAAAATTAATTTTTAAAATTTATTTTTGAATACCATTTTTTAATTATTTCTTACACAAAAATTGATCAATTTTTTGTTGTAATTTTTTTTAAAGAAATTAATTTCCATCTATTGATTATTTATTACCAAAATTTTGATTAAAAATTTATAATTTTTTTTTTACTTTCACATTCGGAATGTTTATATAATTTTTTTTATAAATTATCTATTCTTTCGGATTTTATTTAAAATTTTTAAACACTTAACATTTTTTAGTATTTTTATTTGTCATCAAAACATAGAAGAAAAACAATAAAGCCAAAAAGGCGCTGACACGGACACGCCTAGCAGCCAACAGCTGCTGAAGTGTGGGGCCCACGACTGTTTCAACAGCCAAAAAGGTGCTGACACGGAAAAGAAAGAGAGAGGGATAGAGAATGGGCAAGAGAGAGGGAGAATGGGCAAGAGAGAGGGAGGGATATTAATGGCAAAAAAGGACAACAATCCATCCCATCCCCCCACCCCTCTGACACGGGGGGTGGGATTAACGTTTTCCGGTTGCTAATATCCTGACTCTGCCGTGCAGATAATTACTTTCTTTGGGGGTGACTGATTCCGTCAGTTAACAAAATGTCCATCATTGTAAGTATATGTAATTTTAAAATTATCACTGACACGTTATTCTTGTTTGAATTTCTAAAAAAAATAGCATTTTTTCGTTTCCTTCCTTTCATAAGGGGCGGGGGCAGGGGCACAACCAAACGGTGGGATCAAGTTACCTCATTCAAAAAAAATACTACAATATCATCCCATAAAAAAAAATTATACTATCACCCCACTGAAAATTAATCAACACTAGTGAGTTCCATTAATTTGGAAATATTCTCCACACGTGTGTAAGCCGATATCCCAACCCCATTACACACGTGCGAGACACTTCTCAAGCTCTATGGATATATCACCATCAAAGTTGTCAATCCAGTCTCGTACCGGCCGTTATGTCCCGTTCCGCCTTAAAAACGATATACATAACCTGCAGTTCCGTACCAGCTAGAATACAGGTCTGTACCGAAGCATTCCTGGTGTACCGGCACTTTCTAGCTCGGATTTCGGCCGGTATTCTACTGCCTTGGTTTTGTTGTAAATTCTCTTATTCCATAAGGGCTTTTTATGATATACAAAAGTCCAAGAGGTCTTTCCCTAACCCATGAGAGACAGAGTCTATCCACACCGCCTAAACAACACTGCACCGTCACCGTTGCCGATCGATCTTCAACAGGCCAGTTCTCTCTCTCTCTCTTCCTTCTCCTCCCTCGTTTTGGTAAATACAAAAGTCAAAGGGTCTTTGATCTGATTGTTTTCAGGTTTAACTTTTATTAGCTGCAAAATATATATGTATACAGTAGCATTAAATCCAAAATGGTACACTGGTATGCATCGGAACCGGTATGTATCATATCACTATCCAAAACGGTATGCCAACCGGTAGGGGATTGACATCACCATTTGTGATTAACCTAGCTCCAAAAGCTCTAGTCCTATCTCAAGGCCCAAATCGGCTGATTTATGTGTGTGAGAGAGAGAGAGATTGCCTAGGGCGACGGAGTTTGTGGAAGTTTGTGGACTGGTGGCAGTGGAGAAAGGGTGGAAGTGGTGGACTGGTTTAGGATAAGGGTTTTGTGAGTTGAATGTCATTTTGGGAATTAAAAGGTCTGTCCTGAGACCATATTACAATTTAAAATTAGGATGGGGTGTGCTGAGACGTTGAGG
>BRYE01000014.1:3970000-3972500 GCA_030159115.1 Actinidia arguta var. hypoleuca | reverse complement strand
AAGATTCTCCTCGTGAATCATGAAGCCTGATCCTTACAAAATATCAACTCTGATTCTGTATTTTTATTTTCTATTACTTTTTCTAAAAGTAAAAATAATCACTTTTTTTAAAACAAAAAACAAGGTACCCAGTACTTGCACCTATGTTACTGAGCCTTTTATTTTTTAATATTTAATTATTATTTTTTTCTTTGTTAGAAAATAACTAATACAAAGAAAATAAAAAGTTTATTATTGACCAAAATAAGCTAATTATTTTCAATAGCCTTTTTTGCTAATCTAAAAATAAAATAAAATTAATCAAATTTAAATTGTTAAAGACAAAAAGATAATACAATAAAAATAAATGATTGGTCTAATAATAAAAATGAATAAATGGAGATGTTTTGACAACAAAAAAAAAATCCGAGCTATTTTTATTGGATAGAAAACTTGAAACACTTTTGCCTTTTCTGACAAAAAATTAATGCTATCTATTCTAAGTTGACGGTAGTGAGAATCTTGATAATAATTTTAATTTTTTTATATTGGATGAGATTTTTTTTAATTATATGGAAAAAATTATATTTTTGAATTCTTTTCGTAAAGAGAAATTGAAAAATTATAAAATTTTAATCAAATAATAAAAAATATTCACTTAAAAAAAAATCTAAAATCTAAAAAAAAAAAAAAACAAACCAAAATCCCTAATTATATGAGCCACTTTCCCAACAAGATCTGACTTTTTTGTACCACCATCTCCTATAGAAGTAATATCACCTTCTCCCACCAGTGGTTCAAAATATAATACGAAAGTGTAAATCTTCATATTATTTACTTTTTTGTAGTTAGAAATTAATTTTATAATTTAAAATTTTTTTTATTAAATCTTTCTTAACTAGGGGCACGATGTGTTTTCACACCCCAAAAATTAAAATTCTAGTTCCGTCCGCAACATAGGCTTTCGCTTGAGTTTGTGATAGGTGTTGTGAGCGGGATTTTGAGCTCACTCGCAACTGTGTAATATGACTACACACATCTGGTAAAAAAAATGAAGAAGAAATATGATTTTTAAAATCGGTCAATATTGATGGCTACTAATTATGAATCAACTTAATTTTTTCTAAACTTTCACCTAAATGTCTCATATACACATGTCATTTGAAAAATATCAATTAAAATATTTATTTTTTAAAATATTTATTAATTCGCTCTCCGATGTCAATATTTTAGAGAAAAAATTGGTCATTACATATCCATTGCCAAGACATTGTAAATTTACTAGCTGATTTGGTGCAAAATTCTACTAATTTGTAGCACTCAAACCCTAGTTTTACTATTTTGCTAGTGATTAGAGAGAGCCCCCATAATAAGTGGAAGCCCTAATTCTTTTTTTTATTGACTTTGTATACATCTGGCCTACATGTGCGAAATGTGATTAATTTTTTTTCAAAACGATGACGTAACGGGGTCGGGTCAGAAATTCTACCACGTATGTGACTTCCATCATTAATTTGACAGGAATTAATGTCTGACAGTCAAATTGATGGATATTTTAAAAAATTAAGAATTTAATTGATGTTTTTCAAAGAATAAATGTCTACAAGACATTTAGGCGAAAGTTTAGCAGATATTTTTATTTTTTCACTGACAAACTAAACGGGTGATTTTATTTGGACACAAGTAGCTTATCTGCAGCACCATTTTGTAGCTTGAGTAAATTTCATTGATTTTTCCTAAAATTTTTGTTAATTATAAGCACTTCTCTATAGTATCTTAAATAAAATCGATTTTCATTACTTTTGGAATCATTATTAAAATTGTTCACTAGAACTAAATTTTTGACAAAAATGATAAGATTGCCTTGAAAGTAAGTATTCTAATTTTTTAATACACTAAGTAAAATAAAAAATATCATTTATTTATAAATTACTCTATTTTTGTTTTTTATCAATAAATAATTTTTATTTAAAAAAATTTAAATTATTTACTTTTTAAATACTCCTAATCAAGCCGTACTTAGAAAATAAATTTTTATTATCCAAATTCATTACAAAAAAAAATCTTGAGAAAAATATAAAAGTTCAAAAATAAGGACGCTTTTATCATTTTTGTCAAGAAATTTAGCTCAAGAGAAAATTTTGATAATAGTTTTAAAAATAAAAAAATAAGTAATATTTTAAAAAATACAAATGAGATAATTATATTTATTAAAAACTTTAAAGGAAGTTATTGCTATTTTAAAAAAAGATAAGTCTACACTCATCAAGTATTTTACAAAAAAAAATTATCAAGATATTCACAACGACATCGTTTTGAATAAAAAAACTAAATCTAAAATTTGGGAACGGTTGCAACCCACTTCAAATTCGTTCAAAGAAAGAGAGAGAGAGAGAGCGCTCCAGCCGTCAAGCGAGTTCTCTATCGTCTGGCCACCACCGCTCTCTCTCTCTCCCTCTCTTTCTCTCTCTCCACCCCATGGCCCCTGCCTTCTTCATCTTCCTTTCTATCATCCTATTAT
>BRYE01000014.1:3960000-3962500 GCA_030159115.1 Actinidia arguta var. hypoleuca | reverse complement strand
GTAGAGATATCTAAACGTCAAGAGCTAATCTGCTCATGGAAAAATTATGTAATTCATTTTTATTTGATAAATTAACTATTTTTTTTTGTTTTAGCAAATTTTGTTCCTAAATTTCAATTAAATTTATATATATTAAGAATTTTCTCATTAAGAGGAACCAAAAAATATACAAAATTTATATATATTAAGAAAATCACTTTGTATAGGATTTTCTCTTTTCTAAAGCCCTATTCGAACCATTTTTATTTTAATGACATAAAAAATTAATCTTTTTAAATAAATACAAAATTCAAACTATCAATTTCAACTTATTAATTAATTAGATTAGGTGACTTTAAAATGATGGTAGAATTATATGAAGTCATTTTCATGCATTTTGAGCATGAACGAGTTAGTTTCGTTAGCCCTAAGTATAAAAAGATTAACGTTATCGGATTAAAATTATAAAATTTGATTTATTCTAATTAAAATTATATAGTTTAATTTATTCTCATTATCAAATTTTAAGATTCTTTTTGTAGTTTTCCAAAACAAAAACTAAAATATCTCAACCTTGACCAAACTGAACCAAGACTAGAATGATAGAGCAAGATAAAAAAAGACGTACACGGTTTGGGGATGACTGATGGGACTGGTCACTAACGAGTAATGATTCAACGTTACGGGAGAACTATGTGCCATTTATGAGGGGTTATTCTCCCAACCCCCCTGACACAAAGCAGATTTTTGTCTCCTTGTGAAATTACCGAATTACCCCCGACTCTCTCTCTCTCTCATCCTCTCTCTTTCTCTCTCTCTCTCTCTCACTCTCTCTCGGGTTTTTGTATATTTTTTTTTCAGTTTTTTTTTACCATTAATTTTTTTCATTTTATTTAATTTTTTTTGTTTTAATTTTTTTCATTATTTTTTCTTTTTTCATTTTTTCTTCTTTTTTTAATTTTTTTTATCAGTTTTATTTTTCTTTATGGATATTTTTTTTTATTAAATGTTTATAATGTTTTATTTATTTTTAGTTGTAGATTTTGAGAGACATTATTTATAAAATTTTTAAAAAGTATAAAAATATGGGTTGTGTGGTAATTTAAAGGGTCAAAGGGTATTAAACAAAAAAATAATAAATAGTAACAAAAAATAAATCAAAGGGTATTAAAAAATAATAATAAAAAATAACAAAAATAAATAAATAAAAAGGGTATTAAAAGAAAAAACATAATAAAAAGTGAAAACGAATAAAAGAATAAAAGGGTATTAAAAAAAATAATAATAAAAAGTAAAAAAAAAATGAATAAAAGCTAATGACAAAATAGTAGCAATAAAAAGTGAAAAAAAAAAAGAATAAAAGGGTATTAAAAAAATACTAATAATAAAAAGTAAAAAAGAATAAAAAATAAAAGTTAATGGTAAAATAGTAGTAATAAATAGTGAAAAAAAATAAATAATAAAATGGTATAATAAAAAGTAAAAAAGAAAAAAAATGTATTAAAAAAAATAATTAAAAAGAAAATAAATAAAAAAATAAAAATTTATGACAAAATAGTAGTAATAAAAAGTGAAAAAGAAAAAAAGAATAAAAAGAGTATTAGAAGAAAAAAAATAATAAAAGTTAATGATAAATTAGTAGTTTGAATGAAAAAGTAAGGACAAAAATGGAAAAAAAATAAAAAAGTATTTGTCAAATCAAGGAGGTGTGTGTCAGGGGGGGTGGGAGAATAATTTTCCGCCATTTATACATGGGCTTTTTGAACAATTGCCGCTACGTTTGGTATCAGTTTTTTTGATTGATTTTTTTTAAATTTATAAATAAAAAAAATTTTAAATTTTTTTTATTTATTTATTTATTTTTAATTAAAATAAAATTAAAAATTAAAAAAATTAAAAAATTTTAATTTTTTTAATAATAAATTTTAAAAAATTTAATTTTTAAGCATTATCATACGGGTCTCACGTAACAAAATTTTTTATTAATAAAATATGATGACTCATTATTTATTTAATAGTTAAGAGACGAAAGATAGTTCACAATATATGTAATACGGTCATTTATTTATTAAAAATATAGCATAATCAATAATACATGATATTCCGATAGTCTTTAATAATCTCTTGATCAATAATCATTATCTGATACAACGGGCCCACCCCGAGCTTCTATCTCTATTTCAGTCTTATCGATTCAGTCCCACCAAGTGGCATGTGGTTATGCTATGCCCATGTCATCTGCTATTTCGTCACTATTAACTGAAAATAATAATTTTTATACTCTTAATTTTTTTTATTGAGATGAATTTATACAGATATATTTTTTTTATTCGAATATTTTTATTATATAAAAAAATATTTTAATAAATTTATCTTAATAAAAAAAAAGTTAAGTAAATAAATCATTATTTTTAATTTATTATATCTATATGTGAATCCTTTCTAGTAAGATGAGATCATCCATATGAATCAATAATGGAGTGATGGTCCAAGTCAATAATTTATAATTTTATAAAATTTA
>BRYE01000014.1:3912500-3915000 GCA_030159115.1 Actinidia arguta var. hypoleuca | reverse complement strand
TCGCCAGAGCCTCCTGCCCTAACAAAGCCAAACTTTGTCATTGTATATTTTGTCCCTTATAATTGTCTCTCAGTTCACATAAGTTGGGTCGATACTTGCTGAGATCATGTGAATTGGACATGTTCCTTTTAATTGCGGTCTGTTTGCCTTCTTTCTGCCCTTATTTATTCACAAAGCCTTGAGAGAGTTCTAGAGAGAAGAAGTGCATTCCCTCAGTTTGTTGTCGCCGTCCAATTGCCAACGATTGTTCTCTGACTTTCATATGGTTAATCCACTTCGGATTCGCTTTTTCTAGTGAGTTTCTGATCTATCCTCTTTTTTGCAACATTTTGGGTTCTTTGAACCGGGTCGTCCTTGGCCTATTTTCCCTGATGAAACGGTTTTGGGTTGCCTTGTAAGATTATTGGCCTTAGGATTTTGTCCCACAGGACTTTCTATTGTCGAGATAGGTTCGAGGCAGTAGGAGGGTCTGATAGCCATCCCTTAGGAAATGGTAAGTAACCTCAGTGGGGCGGAGCTCGGTGCTAACGGCGAGCTCAGTGGACTCTGCTCCCAGAAGCTGGTCACAACTATCTATTTAAGCTCATTTTTTAGAATATGGAGTGCAAAGAGCCTATCCTTACAACTTGGTCGAGCAGCTACAACATTAGGGAAGAGTTAGCCGAGTTCAACGCGAACCTTTCTCTCGCCTGAGTTTTGGTTTGGAATAAACTTTTGATCATTTTTGATATATCCAAACTTTTGCACCCTTTGAGGAACGAATCACCGTTCAAGGTAACAAACTCTCCTCTAACTGATCAATAATCTGTTACAAGCAGCAAATGCTCTGTAAGTATAGTCTCACTGGTGTCGGATATTGCAGACTTCAACCTAGTCAAAACAATTGCCGTGTAGCATTTATTTCGTATGCCGAAATCAAATCATGGATATCATCTGGATGACCTCTAATCGATCATATCCATTATCTCAAGGAAACTATCAACAAAGGCTACCCAACAAAGCTCGACCGTCTTCGAGGAGGGCTGGCTGGCTTGCATGAAGGAGCTCACCATCTCTCCCAAGCACCCAACTTTAACAATTCTATACTTGAACAATTATGTTTTTGAACAATTTTGTACTTGAATGATTTTATTTAATAAATGAATTCTCTTTCTGGAACTCGTTTGCATTTTACTTTGTATTTAAAAACTTTTACTTTTGTATATTGTCCAAGTATACTTAGACAAGATTCACAGGACGAAGTTCAGAACTCACATAGAGTTCTGCTAACTCTTCCTTAAAAAGATTTTTTTGCTAAGTGTACTTAGGTAATCCTTGAGGGGCAGAGCTCAGAACTCGCATTGAGTTCAGCTAATTCTTTCCTAAAAAAATATTTTAGCTAAGTATTCTTGGGGCGAGGTTCACAAAATAGAACTCGGAACTCGCATAGAGTTCGACTAACTCTTCCTTGGAGTTTTTGTCTAAGTGTACTTAGGCAGTCCTCAAGAAACAGAATTCGAAACTCGCATTGAGTTTGGCTAAATCTTTCCTAAATTTTTTTTCTAATTATACCTGGGCAATATTCACAGAACAGAGTTTGGAACTCATGTAGAGTTCAGCTAACTCTTTCTTGAAATTATTGCTAGGTATATTTGTCATGCAAGTTACATTATGTCCCTTGACATCTCTCGGAAATGTCTTTGGACATTACCCCTTATTCAAGTTCTAGCGCAGTTATTCTTTCAAACTTCCTAATTTGCGATAGTTCGGAAGTAACGATGGTCTTAGCTTGTATGATGCATGTGTTCAATAATATCTACACCAAGCTCTAGCGCAGAGCTCCACCGAAACTTACTTTATAACGATAGCTCAGCGAAGCCTTCTGCCCTAGCAATGCCAAACTTGGTCATTGTATATTTTCCCCCTTACATGATCTATATAAACTCTTAAAGATGTCTTTTTCACCATATAGAAACCTAAACTAATTATACTAATTATCCTTGACGTGTCAACTTCTGATCTACCAAACATTCAATCTTAATGGCTATTGTGTAACACCTCAAATAAAATAATATTTGGCCACGTAAACAATCACCATAAATAAGAAAAGATAAAACCAACGGAAATAATAATATATGACGACATACTGTTATTACATCTACATCAGAATACGGATAAATCCCTCTTGTAGGACCATGCTCTCCATAAGCTATTAAGTAAAAGACAAGAATGATACCCCATGGACAATGCCCACACCGAGTCAAAAGAATATTATAATTTTTTTTAAATTTATGTTTATAAGTTTATCAAAACAAAATAAACAAAATGGACAAACGGCACCCACATGCCTCAAGATTCAAGATAAATCTCAATACTTGAAATTCATTTTATAGTAAATGTGAGTTACCTTGAAAATATTTAACAATAGACTTGATATCTCAAGTTAAAACCATGATACATAATTACATAATAAAAACATAATGCAATAAGATATACTTTCATCCATGTCAAAATATACTTT
>BRYE01000014.1:3895000-3897500 GCA_030159115.1 Actinidia arguta var. hypoleuca | reverse complement strand
TTTTCTAGAAGTAAAAATAATCACTTTTTTAAAACAAAAAACAATGGGGCCCAGTACTTTCACATGTGTCACTGAGCCTGTTATTTTTTAATATTTAATTAAAATTTTATTTTTTTTTATATTCATTAGAAAATTACGAATACAAAGCAAATAAAAAGTTTATTATTGACCAAAATAAGCCAATTATTTTTAGTAGCCTTTTTGGCTAATCTAAAAATAAAATAAATTAATCAAATTTGAATGGTTAAAGACAAAAAAAGAATAAAATGAAAATAAAAATAAAATATAAGTCCTATCTATTTTTATTGATGTACAAAGAAAATAAAATTTGAAGCACTTTTGCTTTTTTTGACAAAAAATTAATGCTTTTATTCTAAGTCGACGGCAGTGAGAATCTTGATAATAATTTTAAAAATAAAAAATATCAATACTAAGTGATTTTTAACAATATAATTAGTAGAACAATGCCGCACAAACTGAGACCCGCCTTAGTTCACCCAACTTTTATAAAAATTCGACATTTTTTTCATTCACACTCTTTTCAATTCTTACTTGGATATATATCCTAATTAAATTTTCAAAGGGTCACCGTTTCGTCAAACTACTTAAACAGAGGCTGTAGAAAAAATCAGGGTTTAATTTGTAATCACGGCCAAACCTTGTAGCTTTTTTTGTAATTTTCCCAATATGTTTAATTTTGCCAGATTTATTTAATAGAAAAAAAACAAACCCTCGCGAAGCACGTTCGAATGGACCGCTCACCAACACACTATTTACTACATTTGTTTTGTATTTAAATTTAATTTTGTATTCAAAAAAATTGTATAAAATTTTTTAATTAGATAAAAAAATTATATTTCCGAACTCTTTTCATCAGGAAAAACAAAAAAGTTATAAATTTTAATTAAATAATAAAAAAATATTCATTAAAAAAAATATATATATATTACCCAAACAAGACTTAACTGGCCCAACCTCTTTGGATCTCGAGTGCTTTAACAAAATACTCATTATTGAGTCACTTTCCCAACAAGATCTGACTTTTTGGTATCACCATCACCTAGAGTAGTTTCACTTTCTCCCACCAGTGGTTCGAAATATAATATGAAAGTTTAAATCTTCGAATTATTTTACTATTTTACTTTTTATAGTTAAAAACTAAGTGTATAATTTATTTATTTTTATTAAATATTTCTTAACTAGGGGTGAGATATGTTTTCGCACCCAGAAAATTAAAACTCTAGATCCGCGCACAACATAAGTTTTCAAGTTTGTGATAGGCGTTGTGAGGGGGATTTTGAGCTCACTCCCAATATATAATTGTGTGATATGACTACTTATATCTGATAAAAAAAAATGAAAGACAAGTTTGATTTTTGTAAGAATAATCTTCTGGAAAAAAATTAAAATTTTCTTAAACTTTCAACTAAATGATCCATACGCATGTGTCCTTTAAAAAAAATCAATTAAATAATTGTTTTTTTTAAATATTCCTCGATTAGTCTTTCAATGTCAATGTTTTGAAGAAAAAATCGGTTATTAACTCTCAATCGCCCAGATATTATAGATTTACTAACTGATTTCGTGCAAAATCATGATAATTTGTACCATTTGAACCATAATTTCACTATTTTGCTGGTGATTAGATAGAAATTATAATTGGAAGTCCTAATTTCTTTTTTCCATTTTATATTTTTGACTTTGTATATATTTAGTTCACACGTGCGAAATGAGATTGATTTTTTTTTCAAAATATTGACGTGGATGGGGTTGGGGTCAGAAATTCTTCCACGTTAGTGACTACTGTCATTAATTTAAAAAGTCAATAATTTAATTAAAATTTTTAAAAAAACATATACGCATGAAACATTCAGGTCAAAGTTTATGGAGGATTTTGAAAAAAAAATTTGTAGTCTTTTTGACAAAATGTACAGGTGGCTCTCTTTGGACCCAAGGAATTTATCTTCAGCCTCATTTTGTAATTTGAATAAATTTTATTGATTTTTTTCCATAAGATTTTTGATAATTATAACAACTTCTCTATAGTTTCTGAAACAACACCTATATTTCTTACTTTTGAAACTATTATCAAGATTGTTCATCAAAAATATTTTTTGATAAAAACGACAAGATTACCCTTCAAATTAAATATTTTAATTATTTTAATACACCAATTAAAATGAATAAATAAACTTTTTTTATTCAAAATATCATTTATTTATAAATTATTCTATTTTTATTTTTAATAAGTATTTTTTAAATAAAATAATTTAAATTATTTGCTTTTTAAGTACTCAGAGCGTACTTAAAAAATAAATATTTGTTATTTAAATTTATTACAAAAAAAAAACATGAGAAAAAAAACAAGGACACTTGCTATTTTTGCCAAGAAATTTATCTGTAGAAAAAAATTTGATAAAAATTTTAAAAATAAAAGTAGTGAGTCATATTTTTAAAAATATAAAAAATATGACTATATTTATTAAAAATATTAAAAGAG
>BRYE01000014.1:3717500-3720000 GCA_030159115.1 Actinidia arguta var. hypoleuca | reverse complement strand
TTTCTCCATAAAGTAAATCATTGGCCCTTCAAGAAAAATTTCTTTTCAAGGGATTTTTACCCCTTGGCAAATGGCAGCTTACCATATTAGTAGAGTTGCCTCTCCTTAATTTGCAAGAAACAAAGGCCAATATCGAAACCTGTGATGACTTAGGAGATAACTAAACATTTAAATTCTCTATTGTCAAGTTCTTTTTGACTCAACATTCATTCCATCATTCATGTAAACCACGTTTGCAGTTGAATTGTCAGTAATCAAATCTTAACTATCATATTTGATAAACAACTCATAAGCAACGTAAGATTTCCTTTATAGTTAGTTAAGGTGCCAAACTTTTATTTATCGGTAGCTTTTGTTAGTTCAAATAAATTAACACTGACCCACATAATACCCAAGAACATTTCCGTAGAGGTGGGGAATTTCTATGATTCCCCACATATTGAATCATATATTTTCTTTACAATTTTTTCCCCTGATCCTAGTTATATACAATGACTAAATTCATCTAAATTCTATCTGGACGTTTGCTGTTGAATATTTATAAACATAAATTTATATTAATATCACTGGAGGAGACATAGCAAGTTTTTTATTTTATTTTATTTATCTTTTTGCTTCATTTTTTTTTTTTGAAATCTGGGAATAATTTATTGCTTTTCTGAATTATGTTCCTTGTAATGATGTCATTTCATGCATTATGATGGTGATTAACAGAACATTTTTGGACAATTGTGGTTGACATAAGGGATATACTTTCTTCTAATCATATAAATCATATAAAGAATAACATTTGCGTTCTATAGTTAATCTCAATCTTTTTGATAGGAACAGTAATTAGAAGTAAACATAAACTTACATTTCTTGATTACTTACTTCAGGACAAGTTGTGTATATTCATAAAGAATAATATTATATGCATTATATGATTGATCAATTTAATGTTTTCAAGATTCCTGAGATGCATTTCCTTTCCCCTGCAGGGGCTAGATTTAGAATGTTTTGACTCATGTGAATACCATGAAACGCGAGTAAGTGGCAAGCTATAATGCATGTTAATCTGGTATTTTATTTCCTTTTATATTAATATGATGAGGAACATATTCTAAAAAATATACTGACATGGCAATACTTTCAAAATAGGAAAAAAACGACAATAAAGCTCATAAAGATGCCTTCAATGAAATTGAAAGGGTGTTGAAACTCGTGTGTAAAATTTAAAAATTACCTTTGGATTGGACGTGGATACCGTGCGGGGCTTGCACAACATTATTACCCGTCAAAGACTTGTTCGGGTTTAAGAATTATTACGATGTGACCATTCTCAACCTTCATGATTTCTCAATGGGTAGGCTTGGGCATCACTTAAGAAACGGGATAGGGTTTGTTGGTAGGGCACTTTCATCCCCTAACTTGTTATACTGCTCGGATGTAACACAATTCAGCATGGCTGAGTACCCCTTGGCACACTTTGCACGACAGTGCAGATTAAGGTGTTGTTTCGCAATAAGCTTGCGGAGCAAGACGTTTACGTACTAGAAATTTTTCTTGCCTGCCAGCAACAAAGACGAGGATCCGCTCGCCTCATTAAGCAAGATATTGAAAACAATGAAGAAATAATTCAAAACTTTTAGGTTTGCTTCTGGAGAAGAACTGGGGGGAAGAATTATATGTTGAGGTTATTGAATTTCAAAAAGGTCAAAAGTCATTATGTTCAAACATTACACGTTTCTGGATCCTTGCCCAGTCTTGAACCCTTATAGAACAGAGGAGAGAACGGAGGAGAGATAATGCAGGTGGATTCATCAGATCACCAATCAATCGATGCAGAAAAATCTGAAATCAATGTTAATCATCCGCAGGAATTAGGCACAAAAAAGACATCAGGTAGAGAGCACAAAAACACTGGAGTTAGAATTGAAATTCCTTACGACAAGGAACAAACTAAAATTCAATGTTGCTTGTGGTCTTGATTGTTATTTTCAACAGAGTCTTGTACAAAAAGATTGAGCTTTCGGTAGTAGAGAACAGAAACTAGTTTTTGTTATTTGAATTTTTCTCTTGCAGTTAGCATATCTACATTCAAACGTGTCTGTAGGAAGTATGGTATCTCTTGGTGGCCACCTCGCAACATGGGCAATGTTCGTCTCGCTCAATCCTCACATGTGGATCATCAAGAATAAGGCCCATAACTGAATTCCAATCTGCCTTCTAATCAAGCCTCAGCTAGTATTGCTCACACACAACCACATGATACAGCATTGCAAATTGCAAATACTGTGATGTAAAGGCAAAATATGTTAAAGGTCTTACATTATTGTTTCCATTGTCGTTGTCATTGACCCTGGAAGAGTTGTACGAGTGCATTGACACTAGACTGGACCTATCTTGTGGAACTTATCATACCTGCTATATAGATGGGGACAATGACAA
Organism: Actinidia arguta var. hypoleuca; assembly: GCA_030159115.1. Classification (NCBI taxonomy): domain Eukaryota; kingdom Viridiplantae; phylum Streptophyta; class Magnoliopsida; order Ericales; family Actinidiaceae; genus Actinidia; species Actinidia arguta. Next base: position 3,717,570 of record BRYE01000014.1, on the reverse strand, counting down.
AATTACTATAGCCTGCGATCAGGACTTCTATTTTTGGCTATGCGATTCACCTAGATTGTCTGGCAGCAGT
>BRYE01000014.1:3685000-3692500 GCA_030159115.1 Actinidia arguta var. hypoleuca | reverse complement strand
TTGTTCGCGATGGTGTTGCAAATCGAGGTCGAGGAGGAGGTGCTCAAATGGCTAATCTTGCGGATGTTTACAATCGTGACAATGTTGAACGCGATGCGACCACTGAGGAACGATTCCAGCTATTGGAGCAATGAATGGAGCAACTACAGGAAACTATGTTGGCTCAATTCGCTACCTTGAAAGCTGGACATCAACCTCACCATCATACAAGAAACCATACTTCAGAGGATGAGGTTTCTGATGATCAGGCCTTTAATCCTTTTGGTGATCACCCACCAAGGGAAAGGAGGGAACATAGATTTATTCCGAATAACTGTGATTCTCGTTGGGAGGCTGGGTTGAAGATAAACAAATCAGAATTCCACGGAGGATTATCGGCTGGGGATTTCTTGGACTAGGTCAATAATGTGGAGGATATTCTGGAGTTTAAGGACGTGCCCGAGGAGAAGCGGGTGCCTTTGGTGGCTACTAGATTCCGAGGCAGGGCTGTTGCATGGTGGCAGCAAACCAAACTCACCAGAAGTCGATAAGGAAAATAGAAAACTAATTTGTGGGAGAAGTTGAAGAAGCACATGAGGGTTACTTTTTTACCCCATAATTATTCACGTTAGATGTACCAGAGGTTACAGAACTTGCGTCAAGGTTCGCAGACGGTGGATGATTATACCACTGAATTCCATTAGTTGGTGGCTCAGAATGATTTGGCAGAGACAAAGGAGCAGTTGGTGTCACGATATATTGGAGGTTTGCATCCTTAGTTTCAGGATACCCTAAATCTGTTTTACTTGTATTCCATCTCGGACGCATATCAACGGGCTATACAATTGGAGAAGCAGTCCAATCGCAGATCTGGCACTAGCAATTGGAACACTACAAACCAAACAGGAACCAGCACATAGCCTGGCAAGACAGTGAACACGCAGGCAGTAGCAACAAAACCTACTAGTACCCAGTTTAAAGCAGGTACTTCAACTCCCAATTTTAAGTGTTACAAGTGTGGTGAGCTGGGGCATCATGCCGTAGAATGTAAGAAAAGAGATTGTTTGGGGAAGAACCTGTTCCTGAAGACTGAAGAGGAGGCAGAGGAACATAATAGTGAACCTGATCATATTCTGGAGTATGATGAAACTATCAATCCTGAGTTAGAATAATTTGTTACAGGAGATTGCGGTACCTTGTTGGTGGTCTGTCGAGCCTGTTTTGCACCCAAGGAGAAGGGAGGAGACGCATGGCTTCAAAATAATATTTTTCAGTATATTTGCACCATCGGGGGTAAGGTGTGCTGTTTTGTCATTGATTTAGGAAGCTGTGAAAACGTGATTTCCGAAGAGGTAGTGTAGAAGTTGAAGTTGAAAACAGAACAACACCCTTCGCCCTACAAGCTAGCATAACTGAAGAAAGGTAATGATGTTAAAGTTTCTAAGCGTTGCCTAGTTTCATTCTCTATAGGCCCTAAGTATAAAGATCAGGCATGGCGTGATGTTGTGACAATGGATGCATGCCACTTGTTGCTGGATAGACCATAGTTGTATGATAGGAGAGTGACACATGATGGGCGTGCTAATACATATAGTCTACTATTCAATACCACCAAGATAGTATTGCTACCAACTAAGGAAAAGATACCCAAACCACAAGCTGGGGAGGGTACCACCCTACTAACTCGAGCACAGCTTGAAGAGGAATTAACTACAAGTTAGACTGTCTATGTCCTAATTGGGAAGGAGGAGCAGAAAGTTCATACAATCAAAGTTGTCCTGGAGGTCATCCAACCATTGCTGAATGAGTTTCGAGATGTTTTCCCTACTAATTTACTAGACAGTTTATCACCATTGAGGGATATACAACACCAGATTGACTTGGTTCTGAGTTCCAACTTGCCAAACCGACCTCACTACAAAATGAGCCCGATAGAGCATGAAGAGCTTAGACGACAGGTCGAGGAGTTGTTGGCCAAGGGATTTGTCTGGGAGAGCCTTAGTCCTTGTGCAGTACTAGCATTGCTGACTCCCAAAAAAATGGTTCGTGGAGGATGTGTGTGGATAGCTGGGCTATAAATAAAATTATAGTCAAGTATCGTTTTCCTATTCCTAGGTTATACGATCTTTTGGATCAGCTGACAAGTGTGCAAGTATTCAGCAAATTGGATCTCAAGAGCGGGTGTCATCAAATTCGGATCAGGATCGGAGACGAGTGGAAGACGGCCTTCAAGACTCGAGAAGGTTTATATGAGTGGTTGGTCATGCCCTTCGGATTATCCAATGCTCCTAGTACATTTATGCGAATGATGAATCAGCACCTACGAGAAGTTCTTACAGTCTTACGTAAATTAGCATTGTTTGGGACCCTTAAAAAGTGCGAGTTCTTGTCAGACAAGTTGCTATTCTATGGGTATATGGTGTCAAAGGATGGGATTTCAGTGGATGATTCAAAGGTTGAGGCAATCAAGCAGTGGCCTATACCGAAGAGTTTATTCAAAGTGAGAAGCTTCCATGGACTGGTAGCCTTCTATAGGCATTTCATATCGCATTTCAGTACCCTCATGGCTCCTATTACAAATTGCATGAAAACCAGAAAGTTTACTTGGACAAAAGCGGGGTCTGAGGCATTCAGGATAATCAAATTGAAGCTGACATCTACCCCCATATTAATCCTACTAGATTTTACACAACCGTTCAAGTTGCATTATGATGCTTCCAAAGTAAGAATCGGCGCGATTTTAAGACAACAGTCCAACCAGTTGCTTATTTTAGTGAGAAGTTGAATGGGGCAAAAATGAAATACAGCACTTATGATGTGGAGTTCTATGCCATTGTTCAGTCCTTACGGCATTGGTACCATTATTTGATTCATAGCGATTTTGTTCTTTATTCGGATCATGAGGCATTGAAGCATATTAACAGCCAAGGGAAGCTGTCTGATAGACATGCCAAGTGGGCTGCATATATACAACAGTTTTCCTTTGTTCTAAAGCATACGTCCGGAGCTTTAAACAGAGTTACTGATGCCTTGAGTAGACGAGCGTCTTTACTTACTCTTGTGCATACCAAGGTACTCGATTTTGATTCATTCCGTGATATGTTATCTGTTGATCCTTTCTTTTTTGGTGTGCTTGATGATATAGCAGCAAGCAACCATTCGAATTTCTATGTTCAAGATGGATTTATGTTCAAGAGTAATCAATCAAGCATTCCTGATTCTAGCTTGAGGTTGAAGATTATTAAAGAGTTGCATGATGAAGGCCATGTGGGAAGGGATAAAACCTTCGCGTTGATTGCGGGGTCTTATTTTTGGCCAGCCATGAGACGTGACATACACAAGTATGTGGAGGGGTGCCATGTTTGCCAAGTGTCCAAAGGGACAACAACTAACGCGGATTTGTACATGCTGCTACCTATTCCAAACCAGTCTTGGACTGATGTGAGTATGGACTTTGTGTTGGGCTTACCTCGCACCCAATGGGGCAATGATTCAATTTATGTTGTTGTGGATCATTTTTAAAAAATGGCGCATTTTATTCCATGTAAAAAGATCACAGATACGGTAAAGGTGGCTCAATTGTATTTCAGGGAGGTTTACAGATTGCATGCGCTGCCGTTGTCAATTGTGTCTGACAGAGATACCAGGTTCTTAAGCCATATTTGGTGTTGTATGTGGAAGTTGGCAAACACCAAACTGGATTTCAGTAGTGCCTACCACCCCCAAATAGATGGTCAGACTGAGGTGGTGAACTGTTCTTTGGGAAATTTCCTACGCAACTTGGTAGGCGATCATGTGAAGGGTTGGGATCAACAGTTGGGTCAAGCAGAGTTTACCTTCAATCATTCTGTTAACCGTAGCACTGGGTTTTCTCCATTCCAGATTGTTTACGGTTTTGTCCCCCGTGCACCTCTTGACTTAGCTCTTGTTCCTGATTTGAAGAGAATGCATGGCAAAGCGGAAGACTTTATCAAGCAGCTGCAACAAGCTCACGAAACAACTCGGCAGAACCTGTTAAAAATCACTGCCAAGTAGAAGCAGCAAGCTGATAAGAAGCGGCGCTTTGTGGAATTCAAGGTTGGAGATTATGTTTGGGTTGTTCTTACCAAAGATCGTTTTCCAGCTGGGGAATTTAATAAACTGGCTGCATGGAAGATTGGACCCTTAGAGATAATTGAGAAGATTACCCCCCATGCCTATCGTGTGAAATTACTGAATCATATTCGAACTGCTGATGTATTCAATGTCAAGCATCTCATTCCGGTGGCAGACAATAGTTCAGATGAAAATTCTAATTCGAGGACGAATTCTTTTCAAGCTGGGGAGGAGGATGCAGATAGTATAGCCCTTGCATATATGAAGCACCGGGATAGATATGAAATCGGGCCGACGTCGTCCAAAGTGGGCCAGAAGACCTTAGGCCGGATTTTGAGCAAATTCCACCGTTTAGGTCTCGAAAATAGCGATTTTGCCGTTTTAGGAAAGATTTGTTTTCTTAATAACTTAGTTTATATAATTCCGTTTTAGGTGAGGTTTTTTGGTATATGTTTCTTTAGGTAACTAGAATCTAGTTTTGTCCCTAATTGGAATTTTTCCATTTTTGGTAATTTTTTTAATTTTCCTAATTTTCGGGTTTGTTTTGGTAATTAGGGTTTTGAAGTCTATAAGTATTGTAAGGACCTTCATCCTAAAGCAGCTTTTGATTAATAATATTACAGAATATTTCAGAAAATTAATCTCTCTTATTTTGTTGTATGTGTTTTCTTGGATTAATCATGTTGTCCCAGCATCAAATAGAAAGGTTGGGTTTTGGGTCTCATCTTCACAAGCACACTCTCTTTCTCACCTGCATGACATGTATGCTTCAGTAACATTTACAACAACACATGGAGAAAGAGAGAGAGAGAGAGAGAGAGAGAGAGAGAGGAGCTAGCTAGCCACTGATTGTTTTGATGGCATTATTTCTCAGGTAAGAGCCAATTTTGCAACTACTCCTTTTTTATGTATTCTGAATTTATGTCAAACTTATCTGTATCCATGCAATGAAGATTTGCATGTAGCTAGTGATGCTTTTTGGGCTGTCCCTTGTGACAATTAGGCTGTGGGTTAGTTTGGATAATGAATTTATAGAGGAATATTTGGAGTGAAATCACGAGGAGATAATGTTAGGTTATTCACTTTATTATTATTGTTTTCTTATAGATGAGTTATCATTCTTGCATTAAATTTATATAAAAAATACGATCAGAATTGATGTAATAGTATATAACATTATGGTTAATAACATCTATCTCTATAGAGGTGTTGTTTTAAAGTGAAAGTTCAATGTTGAGACTATCAAAATGAGAAGAAAATCATCATATGGTATATATACTTTGTATCCTAAATTTTCACTGGTAAAGTAAGAGTGTTCACATATGATATCATATGAACCATACTTGCAAGAAATAAAAAATAATGAGTACGTATTTTTTTTACTTTTTTAAACATTTCTCCATATACCCTTAATCGACTGGCTTTTGGAGTGCAGTATGAGTTTTAGTACTTGGCCATGGGGTACCAGTAACAATTTATGCTATAAATGACATGGCGATGAGTCGTGTTGCAGCAGATAATGATACCAGGGTAAACCAGTACACCCTCCAAATTTACACGAATCAGTGAAAATATCTTTGCATTGGAGAACTACTGAATGATCTGGGCCGTTCATCCCAATGAATTGCAAACATCGTGATCATCGACCTGTGGGTCGTCACTAGGGTGTTAGCTTTACTAGATTAATTGATGAAAAGAGGAGAGTATAAAACTTTTTCAGTACCCAATAGAGGGAAATAATGATTCGATGTTGATATCTTCGCCTATTTAAATGGATTGCAACATGGGTTACGTGTCTTCCGCCCTGTCCCATTTTTTATTCAAACACGTCTTGTTAGTTTTTGTTGGACTCGCTCAAGTTTAGGGATTAAATTTTATGATAAAATTAATAATTTATGGGCACATTTTAAATCTATAATATGAATTATTTATCAAGCACGACGTATTAAGGTAATGATCTATGTAAGAAAATAAAGTTCATTGAGTATCAATAACCATGAGATCGAGTCATTTTATAAAGATAACAAGTATAATTTGTAGCATGCAAGACTCATTTTTTTAAGACAAATAAAAATTGATTATGTACCTAATTTTCGGGCTAATAATACAGTGGGGCCCGTCGCGTGTTTGCGAGTGTAGCAGAACTCTTTATGACACAAATTAAATGATTGTAAATTTTAATTGGTTTATTGTTTCAGAAAAAGAAATATCATATTTTGACATGTATGTAGTAAAGTAAAATGGTAATAAAAATTTAGTGATATATAACAATTCAATTTAAAACCTTTGATCTGGGTTCGACTCTCACTCGCATACTATAAATTCTTGTGTTGGATCAATTCATATAGAGTTTTGCCTCGACTTTAAATGGACTTCCTGTTTCTGGATAGTGGGATTGATTTTTCAAATTACTCAGTGTAGTGAGCAGGATACCGAGTTATAAAAAAAAAATCTTTATATTAGGAGATGACAATTCAATATATACTACTAGAATGACATATATTATTCGTGTCTTTCAATAATCTTAGTGAATTTTATACTTATTGAGACTCTTGGATTCAATGACCGCTTAAAATTACTCTGGAATGAACTAAGTAAAATGATTTTACTTTTGCAGATGGAATTAGTGTACCCATTTTTACTATTACTTTTACTGATGGAATCAGATATTTATATAGTCATAGGAGTACTGTAATAGGGAGAAGTGATAGCTTCAAACATGGAAAATCTAATCACAGGACAACCTTCAATACACATGCACTCCATTTTTAGATTTTTTTTATGTATTTTAGTTTTTAAATTTTTTTGTCTTTAATAAAAATATTTAATCGTTTGATTAAAATTTATAATTTTGTGACTCTTCTAGAGAATTTTGAAAATGTTAAAATCTTATCTAATTTGGAAGAAAAAAAATCATTAGTAGATTTTATCAAATTAGCTAATTCTTTTTTGTCGTTAGTAATTTATTTTTTGAATTTAAACAAAATTTTTATATTTTCGGGTTCCTCTCGTCAAGAGAAACCGTAAGAATTAAAAAAAAAATATCAATCGGTAAAAAAGGGTTGAAAAGTGATCCTATCTATGCTATTTAAAAATTATTACTTGGAATTTAATACCCGTAATCTAATGTCGAAAGGTAATTCTATTCAAGCGTATGGATTAATTTGAGAATCTCATTTAAGAAATATTGTTTTATAAGTTTTGTGAGAGCTCTCTATCATAATCTTGAAGTAATTGTTGGTGACTGATTTTTGAGTTTTGGATTTGTTTGGTATGTCTTTATGTTGCAACCTTGGTCGGTTGCTCTTGGTTTAGATTTTTTTTTTTTAACAATCTGGTGATAGTTTAGGGGTAAAAGTGTTTTTAACCCTAAAAATAAAATGAGGATCAGGAAACTTTCAATTCGCACCCATTTTTACTCAGTAC
>BRYE01000014.1:3647500-3650000 GCA_030159115.1 Actinidia arguta var. hypoleuca | reverse complement strand
GAAACTTTAAAATTAACGACCGGATAAAACCTCCAATGTTTGGGATGACATCTTTTAAACACAAAATTAGAGTATTTGTCAATCCTCACAAATTATTTTTGTATTCTTTCTTAAATTATTTTTATCGTTTGCTTGATTAAAATTCTTTAGTTTTATATTTCGTCTTGATCGTAGAAATTGAAAAATATATATTTCCATAATAAAACAAGACGAGATCTTAAAATATATTTGAGATAACTGTCTTTTTAACGGATGAGATTAATTTTGGCTTTAGATCCTGCGATTGCGGTCTGATCCTGCTGATTTCCCTTCCCCAAACAGCTAAGATTTCAGCTGTTTTTCTCTCTTCTCTCTCCTACTTTTCCCTTTTCCATCTCTCACGCCTCTCTCTCCGTCGGCCCCACACCCATCTCAGAAGAAAGCAAAGTTGGGATTTGAATGGTCAACTCTCTGATTGCTTCGTTGGTGATTTTGATCGGAGACTTTGTTTGGTTTTAGTCTCCTCCTCCATCGTGTCGATCCCTTCATTTATTCGTTGCCACCATATCTAGAGAGTTTTTTTTTTGGAAACTGTAAACTCTTTATTGAGTTAATAGATTTAGTATCAGTTTTAATAATTTCTATTCCTTTACAATCTCATTGACACTACCTCTATTCTCTGAAATCACTCTGCCACCCCCCTGTTTTGTTTAATGCATTGTACATTTACCTTCTTAGCCTTTGTTTGATTACTAAGATTAAGAAAAATAATAAATAACAAAGCATACAAATAGAGCCCAAGAGAGATGCCTCAACTGTCCAACAAGTATTACTTCTTCCAAACCCAACAAATCTTGTGATTTGGTGGTTCATGGACGGTACTCTCCTTAAAATAAGAGGTCCTCTCTCTGTCTCACAAGCGCATAAATGAAACAAACATGAAATTGCATGTCAATTGGATTGATATAAGGTAGTGGAGTTGTGGTTGGGGATTTGTTCATGTTATGGATGTTGGATGGGTGGGTGATGATGTGACGGTGGTGGTGGGTTATTTAAAATTGTAGTTGTAATGGGGGTTAGGTGGGTGGTAAAATGGTAGTGAGAATTGTTCAAAGTAGAAGTAGGGTAGAGAGAGAGAGAGAGAGAGGAAGAAGGGTAGATTTTTAGATTTTAATTTGAAGATCTCATCTTTTTTTTTGTTCAGTCAACTAATGAGGGACCTAAGTGTTACACATTTTTATAAAGTAAGGGGTACAGCGTGATTTCAGAGAATAGAAGGGATGTCAATGAGATCTTAAGGGAATAGAGGGAGTGTCATTGTAATTTATTTTTTTCTCATATATATAGTGACATACCTTTATCTCCTATAAATGTAGGCAATTTGAGTAGATCCACCTAAACTTGGTGTTATCCTTTTTGGATTGTGTACGTGTTAATGTATTTGTTTATTTATTATTGGGTACTTTCGTTGTGCGGTGAAATGCGATATAAATCTCAGCAAGTGGTAATCAGAGTGGTCTGAGCCCTAACAAATAATATTATATTATTGCAGTATGGGCCCCAATAATAATAGGATTCGAGTTTTATTGCTGTGAATACAACTTTTTCTTTCTCTATCTCTATCTCCTGCTATCGATTGATTGAAAAAACAAATAGGGTCTAAGATTACCTTGCCTGCCAAATAAAAACAATAAATTAAAAAATAATGCTAGGTGTGATTGCTTTATTTAATCCACATTAGTCCTTGTATTTTTAATGTGATTCTCACTCTACACTCTCCAGACTTGTGCCATATGTTTATTCTTCGTCGATCTATAAAATTAAATTGTTAAAGCCACTTGGATCAAGGAGACGCATTAAGGCATTAGGATCCAAACGTTTTTGCAAACCTTGTGAACTGGCTATGATGGTTTTATTTTATGTTTGTTTCCTTTTCTCTTTTGGATTCTCTGTGCATACTGAATCTTGTTTCACGAGTCTTTGCATAACACTAAGTGTTTTTTTACAGTTTACTTAAAGCTGAAAGTCGATAATTTGTAAGCGGAAGCTAAAAATATTAATATGTTATTATGAATGATTATTTATTTTTCTTGATTAAATTGAACATAAATTTGCACATCACAAATTTTTATTCTAGAATAGAATTTTTAACCATCTCACCAGAAAATCATTTTATCGACAACTCCCACTGACACCCATATGAAAGCTTTAGCCACAAAATATATCAAAAAGTGATGATGAGTTTGGGGTTATTGACGCAACGGAATATGACACGAAAATTAGATATCGTTCTAATAGACGAGAAAAGACAATACTCTTGAGATCCACAAGAGAAAATAAGATTTATTAGTAGAAATCCTAAACATAGTAGGAATCATATTGGGCAATTCCTTCGTAATCAAGAGAAGAAAAAAAAATCCTAACAGATTTAGGTTACGCTCAAAATCTAAAAAATAAAAAATTATTAAAATAAAAAATTATTAAATACAAACTAATACTATAAAATAAAGAATAATTTCTA
>BRYE01000014.1:3607500-3610000 GCA_030159115.1 Actinidia arguta var. hypoleuca | reverse complement strand
GAAGCTCCAAACAACATGATGAAAAGAGAATCAAATTAAGAAGGTGCCTACATGAACTAGGATTTAGGACTCATTTCATTGGGTGATCTATGGATTTTTCAGTCCAAAGGGAGCTTAAAAGAATCAAACTAACAACTTTCCAAATTTGAGCACAAGATCACATATTGAACAGAACCTATTTCAATTTTTAGTTCCAACAAAATGATATCAAATTAAGAAGGTGACTACAGAGGTTAGGAACTTGAACTCAATTCACTGAGATCTACTTGTCTACTGATCAGTGCATAACAAAAGAAGAGAAAGAGAGAGAGAGAGAGAGAGAGAGAGAGAATCAAACCAGAGAGAAGTCAAATAAAATGAAGCATAATTCTTCTTTCCATAAATGAAGGGTAAGACTATCCATACTGGGCTTCCCAGTTTTAGTTTTACCACACAAGAATCCAACAAAGTTGTCATTTGTCACTTTCTCCACCAAAATATAGTATTTAGTAACATTGCCATTCATGCATCATGAATGTTCCCTAGCAATGTGGGTGGCATGTGGCTCATAACTATATAATTCCTTGTCTGTGTTCTCTTAGAAGGGGGTTCACCAGACTGTCCTATATTAGAATAGTGGATATATTCAAGTTTCTGTTATATCATAATTTATAAGAAGATTAGCTATTTAGCGTTTTTAGAAGAAGAATCACGAAGCCTATATAATAATATATAGAATAGTTGTAAAACATCAAAATGGATCAAGGTTCTCAAAAATTATTATTTTTTTTCAGTTTTTGAAAATTATTTTTGATCTATAAACAAAAGCTGAGACAAACGCTATGAGATAATATAGATTGAAACACTCCACCTAAAACCTTTTTAGGGTTAGATACAAAGCTTGACAACCTATATATACAGATATGTATCCATTTTATAGTCAGGGTTCATGTGCTGTCGACATTATTAGTTTGCTGGAAAGAAAAAGAAGGCAGAAAAATTGGAAAGAAACTTTTCTTCTTCATGATCAAACACCTTTATGCAGATTTTGAGAGAATGGTGTGGGTGGGCCCATCTCCATCTCACTGATTCTTGAACAAACCCATAACTTTAATTATCTTCACACACATACCCGATCCTTTTCAGATGTATGTGGTTCATAGATGAGAGAGAAAATCAATATTCTTTGTGATTCAATAGGATAATTATATAACACTCGTTGGATTAGGAAACCCATCGACGTTACAACAAAGAGGTGGCATTAGTTGTGACCTAGTATTATTTATTTATTACTTTCCATTCAAAAGAATGGAAAATTTCAAATGTATCCTCCAAATATATATTTGTTATTGTAATCAACTGGGACTAGTTCAGTATTAATTTAAAAGAGACAGAATTAATATCTCGAAACAATAAATTTAAGCATGTAACAAGTATAATAATGATTGATATATGTAATTTGTACGGTCCACATGAATGGTGGAGCTACGAAATAGTTGGTAAGTAAAACAGAGTGTAGATAAAAAAAAAAAGGGAGAAATGAGGGAATATATTAAGTGAGGTTGTTTTGAAAAAATAAAACTCAAAAAGTTCTAAATGTAAGGTTTTATTGAAAATTAAAAGAAGAAGAGGATGTATAAAAGATTTATGGCACATAAATAAGAAATTTTTAAAAAGAAAACTCTGGTTTTGATAGAAAAAAATGTCATGAATGGATTGAGACGATACTAGAGAATCCTTGAACCGGTTTTAAATTTGTGGGTTAAAAATTGTTAGAGATCAAGGTCGAACCACGTAAACTCTCTCTTGTGATTTTCTCTCTCATATATTTATTAGTTTTTATATAATATCAGAGCGAGTCGATCACGGGACCTAGCGTCTACCGCACTTCCGCTGCTTTATCATTTCTTAAATCTCAGTTCTTATTTTATTTCTTTCCTACTTTATTCTCACAAAAAACAAATGTCATTCTACTGGTATTCTTCCATCTTTTTCTTTGTTGTTGTCGCTCGCAGAATTATTTCTTTTTTACTGTGCTTTTGAAACATGTTGGCAAAGAATGTCATGTTTATGACCACAAAGATTGGTTCACACTACAAACTCTTGCAGACTTCTTTCTTCTCATGCCCAAGGAAAGCAGTGCAATCAACCGCCTCCACAAAGAGAGGATATTTCATTTTTTTAAAAATATTTTGTATTGAAAAAAAAAAGACAAAAAAAAAAATGAAAAGCAAAAAGAAAAGTGAGTAGAGAGGTAGAAATTCAAGATGAGCATTTCAATCTGATCCATACTCATCTTGAGAGGATGTTACAGACAAAGATAAGAGTATCTCATCTATTGAAATTTTGAAAATCATGATGAAGTTATGAGATAATTATGAAAATACTTAGATTATCTCTATAGCTATATAAATACACCGATCTATATGGTATTCATTGAGTTGAGTAATATAGTGCTATTGATTGATTGCTCCCATGGACGTAACTGCTCTCGTGTGATTTTCGTACTTTCTCTTCCTAG
>BRYE01000014.1:3505000-3507500 GCA_030159115.1 Actinidia arguta var. hypoleuca | reverse complement strand
ATTTTGAGAGACAGACCACGTTGTCCGGTCAGGTCCGAAAGCTCTCCAAGTCTATCCTACATTAGTGGCTTAGCTTAGTCGAGTCTTACTACCCATGTCAAGAGGCAAGGACAATTACAACCTATTCTCTACCTTTGGCCACGAAACCACTCTCTATTTCACCTAACCCCATGATTTAATAGACAACCATGCTCTGCACCAATGCCACACCCATCAATTAAACTCTCATAAATAACTAATGACTCTCTAGGACAGAGAACCCAAAACTCTAAAATACGAACACAAGTTATAAAATGAGGAGAATCCCCCACTGAACACAGGCTATACATTTCTTTCTCTCAAACTCCTTTTTATACACTTTTCTACAATCTCAAACTCGTTGAGTCTCGGAGGATCTTGACCATTACCACACTAGTGTCCTCTTCTCTCTTTCTCATTATCAGACTCTTAGACTTTGGGTATGGATCCGAGCTCAAGATTTCATCACATAAAAATCACACATTTTTTTGGTGCCCAATGGGCATGTTAACAGTGTTGATTAGTCACCGTCACCACCTAGGTTATACAATTCGTGATAGAGTTACCTCGTTCCCACACTAAGTTAGCTTATCTGCAAATTTTGGCTAAAGTTGGAACCAATTCGTGATTTAAACAAAATAATTGATAATCGTTGTTTAAATTCCACTGCCCATTGGCACTCGCAGTCCCGTATCCTGCTTGGTTTTCATGATAAAATACTATTAATAATGGCTTGGTGTTATTATGTTAATAACAACACAAAGAATACGTATTCCACATGTATCTCACAGCAGCCTCCTGTGCCTCAAGCTTTTAGAAGACGCTTTCGAAACCAAATACCCGACACCCAAACACACCACCCAAATCCCTACATCGACGGCCCATCTCTTTCCTTCCATCTCAACCTCCATCTCCTCCCCGCAATCTCCACCGTCGGATCCCAATTCTCTCTCCTCCTCGAAACAACAACAGCAGCAGCAGCCGTCCGATTCAACATCCCCCTCTCTCTCCTCCGGTATCTCCTCCATCCGCTTAAAACAGTACTTCCCCCTCCTCCTCCGTACCGTCACCTCCACCTTCTCTCTCATCGCCTCCCGCCCCTCCGCCGCCACGCAAACCTCCGCCTCCTTCACCTCCACCCCAACCACCTCTCTCTCCAACACACACCTACACTCCACTCTCCACTCATCTCTCTCATCCCTCCTGACCCCCCCCCCCCCCCCACCCCTCAGCAACTTCTCGTTCATCAAGTACACCTCGAACCTCACCCCCTCGCGTGCCCTAACCCGCTCTCTGCTCCCGAAAACCACATCACCGGCAGTCCTCTCACCCGATACGACCCCGTGGAGTGTGACGAACGCGGTAAAATTTTATTTATGTAATCATTACGTTTTTTTATTTATTTTAATTATAATGTTACGTAAATAGTATATAAAAGATAGGATAAAAGAGAAATTTTTTAAATTTTATTTATTAAGTTTTTAAATTGAATATATATTTTAAAACATTTAAAAATAAAATATTGTATTTAAATATAAAAAAAGGGAGTAATTGTTTGGGATTAGAACTTTCGGAAAAGAAAATTCTAAAGTTATGTAAATATGTGCATATCAAACTTGCTAGTTTTATATTTGACAATAATACGGTTCAAAGGGAGAACAAGGTTTGGCCAAGTGGTAAAGGGCTGGCTTTTTTAGGATTTTAGTTTTGGGTTCGAGTCTCATCTGCCCTCGGACATATGGTGTGGTAGCAAAGGGCAGAAATTCGGGATGCGAGCTAATACTCGGAGGTCCAACTTTCAATTCCTGGTTGTTAAGTTGTGTTACATCATGTGATACGAAAGGCTAACTATCACAGGTCACATAAATTAGTCTGGGTGGTCAAAACCGCCTAAGACACTCTGTGGTTAATAAAAAAAAAAAAATAATACGGTTAAAAGGATTACAACCCGTTTGGTGTGAAAGATTAGCTATGAAATGATAAGAAATTGAGAGATAACAGTTTTTTTTTCTTGTATTTTCCTGAGCAATGATAAGTATACACCCAAAAATAGGTGTGTACAAGACACTCACTTTTTGTATCTCACAAATACAGTGGGACCCGCCTTAATTAAGATTTTTAAAAAACCCTAATTAGGGCGGGATTCACTGTCTTTGTGAGATACATTTTTGGGTGTGTCTTGTACACATTCATTTTTGAATGTATACCTATCATTTTTCATTTTAATAACAAAGTAGATGAGAAATGGTGCAAGAAAGTGAGATTTGAAGAAAAACACAAATCCCTTATTAAGCTACTTTTGTTTCTCATCAAAACTAGTGAGATTTTGGGAGAAATAAAAATGATTAGTTGTGTATTATTAATGATGCCAAAATTATTCATCAAAATACAAAGGAAAAAACATAAGTCCTTCTTGTATTCTTATCTCACATGATTTGCTTTTTTACTCATCAAAATATGATGGTGAAAAATCAAAATCAGT
>BRYE01000014.1:3452500-3455000 GCA_030159115.1 Actinidia arguta var. hypoleuca | reverse complement strand
ATTTGTTTTTTTAAAGGTGGGATTCGGATTTGGGTTAGCTCTTGGACCGGATCTAGATGTTGGACCTTGAATTTGGGTGGGCCTATGTGGCACCTATATGTAAATTCCGTTAACAAAAAAGGATGGAGTTAATGATTGGTGTTGATAGCCAGCAATTCAAAAGGTTGAGGGCCAAAGTGAGAAAATGTTTAGTTTAATGGCCAAAGTGAAAATGGACCAATATTTTAAAGAGAAAAAGTGTAGTTGGCTAAGGTGTCACGGTCTAACCGAAATCGACATGAGTTCGGATCTTCTAGAGTGGGAGTGAGTGAAGTTTTTCTAAAATAGTACAAATCGACGTCATTTTAGTTAATTATGGTACAAAATAATGTCATTTTGAATTATTAACAAAATTACGTTTTATATGACTAATAAAATGACATTATTTTGTATTATAATTAACTAAAATGACGTTATTTTACACTATTTTAGAAAAACTTCACCACTCTTGAGGATTCGAATCCGATGGACATAGATGGATCTGAACGTGGCGGGCCCAGCGTGTCTGCTACGGGGACGGGATGGGTACATAAAATGGTGGATGGGCCCGCTGGTCAAGTGCAGTGTGTCAGTGGCCACGCAATTCAGTTTTAACCCTTTGCCCAAAAATACCCCAAAAAACAAATAATAATATTAATAATAAGTCTCATAAAAAGAATAAATAATGATAATAGTGAGGGTGATTATGATAATGGAAGAAAGAAAGAATCCAATACATGGAACTAACATATATGGAAAAATCTTCAAAGAAAGTCACGATCATTCTTGTAGTCTTTTATGTATAAATTCTATTTTTCATTGCGACTTCATTCTTGTTCATACAACGTCCACGTCTGCCTGTTTGTGATGATTCAAGGACAAAACCCAATACTGTAAATGGCTTAGTATTAAAGCAAATTAATAGAAACCTCAAAAAACGCTCATATGACACTGATAATTTGAAACTAATCTTGAAGTTGTAAGGCTGAAGGCGTTTGCCCGTATTCAAACAAAGTAATAATATAATGTTCAAAAATGCATTAAAAAATATAAATGTCCACCCACAATTTTCCACATGGGCATGATATGTACTCCATGATTATCCACAAAGTTTAATTTAGAGAGTATTTGCAACCATTTTTTAAATATTCACCCACAATATTTTGGTTTGTTACTCGTGCAAATTCTTATAGAAATTATTTTACGGGTGTATTTGGATGAATGATTTAAAACTAAATTTGTAGAGAAAAAAAATTAAAAAAAAAAGTTAAATGTGATTTGTTGAATTCTTTTTTTTTTTTTCTTCACTAAATCTTTAATCCAAACACAACCTAAGAATCTAAGGAGAAATTTGTGGATGTAATAAAAAAAAAAAGTAAAGGAAGAAATTAGACTAAACCATTTGATTCATTAATTTTTTATTTATTTATTTTCTTTCATCAAATTCTTAATTAAACACAGCATAAGAGCACGTGTCAAAGTGTTAACATGTACAATAATGAGTTTGTTAAGTACTAAATTAGCTAGTAAACGAATATAAAATTACATTAACTAAACACCAGTTAGCTAATCAATTAACAAATCGATCACATCCAATCGTGACTCACTTAGTCTTATCCACCATTCACTTCCCAAACTTAAATTGAAACCTACATTCTCACACACTAACACATACTTTAGTGTGTGAATGGAGATGCTCCAAGTATATGTGTGTCAATTGGTCAAATATGTCTGTGCTATGTGACGTGTGTGCTTAGTGTGACAAAGTGGCAATTAAATGATATTTGGAAATAGGAAGATTAGATGGATGGATAAAGGCAAATCACATGCGAAAAGCATGGAGGTCCGTAGATATTAGGAGTTGGATAAGATAAGGATTGTTGGAATGTGCTGGCGGGCTTCATCCTTGTTGGGCCCACACATTGCACGAGGGCCATAAACCCGTACCCATGCATAATAACCATGGCATGTGCCCCTTTAACTAAACCAAATTCTTGAATTGATGTTCCCAACTTTTTGGTATATTCCTTTTTAGCTCCCAAGGTACTGGAATCCCCTCTGATTCGGAGGTGTATTGAGTATTCGGTTGCTGTCGATTTTATAAATTATCGCATAAATTACTTCGTACTTATACGAAATGTGAATCCCATCCCACATTATCTCTTGAGTAATTCATTCTGATTACGTATCATAAATATGTATAATTTTATTACTTCGATGACACCATATTATCACCATCTAATAATAAACCTTTATAGGTGAATGAACTCCCTCTGTTATTGGCTTAATAGTGTCAATAAATTTTTGGATTAATTGCAATCGTTTTCACTCTGGATCTTAAATAAATATTTTTTTTCATATTTCTTCTTATTCGATTGCAACATTTGCAATTAGCATCGATGTGAGACCACCATCCAGATTTTTTATGGAAACTGTCGTATGGCACTTTGTGGCACCATCTAGTGCAAGTACTAATCCTAAC
>BRYE01000014.1:3427500-3430000 GCA_030159115.1 Actinidia arguta var. hypoleuca | reverse complement strand
TAGTTGTTATCTTATCAATTAGTGGAGTCATTTGGGAGTTTTGATTTAGCATATGATTGCCTAAAATGGAGGTGCCAACTTGGTTAGGATGTTCATTTTTAGCAACGATATTGTTTAAAATCAATTCTCTTTCTCTCCACGTACATTTTATTTTGAGATAAATAAATTTTTCTTTCACCGATCAAAACGAAAAATGCTTCATTAATGTCTGCCCGAGAGGTACGTGCTAACAAAATCCAGTTTTTATTTTGGAAAAACTTCATCTACACCCCCTGAGGTTTGGTATATTGATACTTAGATTCAGCACTTTTTAAAAATAGGCAAGTAGACCCCCTGAGGTTTGGTATATCGGCAATTAGACCTCATGCCATTAGTTCCGTCAGCATATTCCGTCAGTTGACCACTTTGACTGAAGAAAATATCAAAAATACCCCTTGAAAATTTATCTCTCTCTATTTTTTTTTAATTTTTTTATTAGTTTTTTTATTAATTTTTTTATCAAATAATATTTTTATAATTTTTTTTTATTTTTACCTAATTTAGCAAAAATTAAGTTAATTACTAAAAAAAATAATGTGGGTTAGGGTCAATATTTTTATTTTGGTAATTTTTTTTAATAAATGGTCCCTGGCTCAAATATTTTTTGGCAAAAAAAATTATTTTTTTTGGGCTTGTTAATTAATCCTAAATTTTTCAGATGGTCCATTGATATTTTAACTTATTTTACTTGAGTTTATTTGGCCTACATGTTTAAGCTAAAATAAAATTTTATTTTATATCCCAATATCAATAAAATTAATATTTTTATCTAACATATTAAACTAATATCAAAAAATATTTGAGCCAAGGACTATTATAAAAAAAATTCCAAAAAAAAAATATTGACCCTAACCCACATCATTTTTTTAAAGTAATTAACTTAATTTTTGCTAAATTAGGCAAAAATAAAAAAAATTTATAAAAAGATTATTTTATATAAAAAAAAATTATTAAAAAAAACTAAGAAAAAAAAAGAAAAAAAGCTAGAAAAAAAAAATTCGAGAGAGAGAGAGAGAGATAAATTTTCAAGGGGTATTTTTGACATTTCTTTCGGTCAAAGTGATCAACTGACGGAATATGCTGACGGAACTAACGGCAGAGGGTCTAATTGCTGATACATCAAATCTCAGGGGGCTACCTGTCTATTTTTGAAAAATGCCGAGTCTAAGTGTCAATGAAGTTTTCCCTTTTATTTTACCCTTGTTATATTGTTTTTTACTTCATTTTCCTATCGTAAATTTCTTGAAATTCTAGAATTATTGTTATTGTACTTGTCATTATTCCTCGTGAAGGGTCCAAAAAATCAGGCTTATTTGTCAGATCCTTACCACGTAATTGAATAGGCAAAGCATGTCAAACAAGGGGATAAGATAGAGGGAGTGGGGATCCTCTGAATTGTAAGTGTTCAAAATGATATCGTTTTATTTATTAAAATAACGTCGTTTTAATTATGTTAATTTTTTTTTTCAAACCCTCTTCCTCTATGTGAACTCTCTCTCTTTTAGAACAACACAGCCCCAAATCGAACTAGAAGCTCAAAACCCATCCTCCCAACACCCTCCTCCCTCTTTCTCTGGAAGCTCGAACTATCACCACTGGCTCTGGCGACCAACACAATTGCGCCGCCTCCGTCCATTCCACAGCCGGCTACGACATCTCCACCGCCAGCATCTTCTTCGCCCTCTCCCGTAGCGCCGGCCGATCCTCCCTCGCCTCCTCCACCAGCGGCCACAGTGTTTCCGTCGTCTCTCCCTCCGCTGTCCAATTCCTCTCCCCCACCTCCGCCGAGTCGTAGTCCGTGGAAAAAACAACTTATTAGTGCTTCAACATTTTAAATTTGATTCCACTTAGATTATTTTAGACTTTAGATCAATGAAAAACGCAAAAAATTCTACTAGCCATTTATACCATTACAATTTTTTCTTGTCATTGAAGCTGGGCTCAATCATCTGTATTTCAAGTCTTTATGGATCATTTTCTCTGTTTTTTCTAGGTAAAACAACTACAGTGAAGACAAGATACACAGTCATGCCTAAGGAGATCTTCGACAAATACCCAGAACTAGCAACAGAAGGCTCACATACCATCAAACAAAGGCTCAAAAAAAAAATCACTATGGTTTAGATTTTGTTTGTGGTATCTACATCTTCAATTACTCCACATTTTTCTATGTACACGATATTATGATATTGCTCTTGGCTATATTAAAATTGTGTTGGATCCCAAATTATGGAGAGAAAAAAATTAAAAATCCAATCGTCCGCTAAGTAATCATGAGTCTGGGCGTTGCTGGAAGTTGGAACTAGTGCAGACCATCTATATTTAAGTCTTGAGCCAAAAAGCCAAAAAATTATTAAAAAAAGGAAAAAGATCAAAATCTCATTTAAACTTTCACTCAAATATTTTATACAAATTTATTTTTTAAAAAACATTAATTAGACTTGATCTTTTAAAATATTCA
>BRYE01000014.1:3415000-3420000 GCA_030159115.1 Actinidia arguta var. hypoleuca | reverse complement strand
ACTTGAAACGCGAAAATCATACCATTAGACCAAATACTCATTCTATATTTAAAAATATTAAATTTTAATAATAACACACTAATACACAAGCTAGTCCCAACCCAGCCATGAAGTGTGTCGTGCTCGTGGTCCGGACTGAGCAAAGGTGCTCGGTGTTTGGACTGAGCCCAGTTTGACCTGCCAACGGCATAGGCTGGACTCAACTCGAATCGAGTCCGCCCAAGCCTGTGACTAAACCAGGCTGGTCCGACCCAATTTGTACCTCTAATAAACCCTAAAGCTAAACTCTTCATAGTTCCATTGTGAGTGTTATATATCATGACACTCAATTCATGTAACAGTAAGAAACGAATTGGTGTATTGGCATGAATTTAAAAACCCACACTTTAGACTCACATTCTCGATCGACAATGAGTACACCTTGCCAAATTCTAAAACACTTGTCCTAAAATCCTGTTAGGTAGTGCCCAGAAGACCGGATCCCCTAATAAGACTAAGAATTCAGACTCGAGAATGAAATGCCAATCGACAGATCTTATCCATTGAACAAACCGCACTGATTAATTGCCATCCATTTTTCATACCCTCTTTTTATAAGAAAAACTTAATGGAAGTTTATCAATGCTAGCTATTTATGACCAAAAAAACAGGTAAAAATTGCTTGACATGGCAACTTTTCAGTTGACAGTGGCGAAAAATTACATTATTAACCTTCAATAATTATCTCGCATCATTCACTTTCGATTTGATGTTCGGAAACCAATTATTTTTGTCATAGCAAATAAGGAACCTCTTTTTTAGTGGTTAAAACTCAATCCATCCATCATCTTGAGATTGTACGTTGGATTTTAAAGGCAATCACTTTAGATTGATAATATATTCTTTATCTGACGTAATATTTATGGACACAAATAATTACTAGTATATACATATATAATCCACTCGTTCTACGCCCCATCCAATGAGGGATAAAAAGAATTGATTTTTTTTTTTTAATATATACAGTTAAGCTTGTGTTGATCTTAACACTGTAAAAGTACTGCTTTAAACGAATCTGTCTAGAGAATGATCATGGTAATTTTACTATTACTTTACCACTATCTCCTAATTATCAGATTTCTGGAGTCATTGAACTAATCGGCGGTTTCTGTCGTGTTATAGAATGAAAAAGAAAATCTAATGTATCACGACGTTGTTACAAACAATTGCGATGCATTATAAAATAAAAACTGTAATGTATATAATGACCAGCTATGGGGGTACGCTCATGTTAAAAATAGTTGTGATTTGTAAAGCATTATTTATGAATTCTTTGTTACAAGGCTTTGTGGTTCGCAATACCAGTATAGAGAGGTAAATGGAGAGACTGAGAGCCCTCTTTTTGGATTTATACTCCATATCCTGTCTAAGGAGCAGAAATAAGGAATAATTGGAAATGCTCTAAAGCAATCACCCAATATTGTTTTGCACAAGTGCATATGGGCCAGTTCACCTCTGAGTTCGGATCCTTTGATGTTTTTCTTCAATGGAGTGGACTTAAATTGTACAAAATGATGTCGTTTTGTATACTTAAGGACTAAAACGATGTTGTTTTAATTAATCATAAAATGACGTCGTTTTATTTTAACAACCAAAACGACGTCGTTTTGATCCTGAAATATATAAAACGACGTCGATTTGTACACTTTAAAATTACTTTACTAAAGAAATACTTAAGAGGATCCGAATCCGTTCACCTCTATGCATGTTATGCATTCAGAGGGCCCAACATGATAGACTGGCACGAGCAAAAGCCCGCGTTTTCGGTTAGCATTTGTGGTTTTGATTTTAGGTGGGCTTTTACTGACCTGAATGACCAAACAAAACTCTACTCGTTAATTGGGAGCCCAGATTAATTGGGAGCCCAGATCTTATTTTTCGAACACAACCAAACAGAATAAAAGAGAATTCATTTTTCCTTTTCCCCAATTTCTTTTTCTCTTCCTACACAATTCAACCAGAGCATTACGACAAGATTGCTTCTTCGCATTGCTTGTAATATTACGACAAGATTCCTACACAAGATTGCTTCTTCGCATTATCACCGGTGAGAAAAAAACACTCGTCATCATTGTCAAAATTCGGCACGAAATCACCAAAAACCAAGCTCCATGATGTTGTATTTGGATCAAGATTATGATTGGGGAAAGGAAAAGAAAATGAAAAAAGTAAGATAATTCAACTTCTCTGGACCGATTGATCTTCTAATTTCTCCACTTCTTTTTCCTTTCACCTAACTAAACCCTTAATCAAAATACGCCCCTAGTTAGCTATACTTTGGAATTTGTCAAACTTCACATCAAGAAAATTTGTACAACCGTGAACTAACCACACTAAAATTTGGCAATCCACTTTACCTCTTCGTTGGTACATGTAGATGTTTGTATAACCTAAAATGAGTGACTTTCCAAAAATATGTATTCATTGCACGTTCCATGCATTCTTTTAGCAAGTTGTCCTCTTGACTGAAATGTTTTTAGTCGCAACCATTCTAAAAACGATACCTGGCAACTGAATTTGTGACCTATATCTTAAAAATGGATGAGTCATGCATCAAACTATTCCCCACCATCTGAAATTGCATCAACTATTCAGACTGAGGTCACACATCCAAAACCCAGTCGGGAAATTTCTCCAATAGTAGAAATGCCTCTCAAATTCTTGTCCTTAATCCTCAGTATCTACAATTCTATATAAAAAACAATACTAATTGGAATAGTGATACTACATTATTAATAAACTACTGGACCCCACTGTGCACACATCGCTGGTAATAAATTGTCAAAGAGTAATTCTATATACACTTCATAATTGACTCTATACTCACATGAAGTATGTGCTCCACATTATTATTTGGATGTGAGATGCACAACTTATGTGAGTATGAAGTAATTCATTCGATAATTTATCAAGTGTACATAGAAGGACTCATTTTCAAAATAGGCTATGACATTCAAATCCATTTCATATAGAGTATTATTAGTGGATGGTGAAACAAATTGTCATAGATACGTAGTATCACCGTTGGAACAAATTGTTACCCAAAAACTCACATTTATAGTAATAATTATAATTTTTTTTACAATGAATGAATGGTGACTTGAGATTTAATAGTACATGAATCATGTGCGCGTGGTTTATTGATAATAATCACACTTTTCTTTAGTCCACGATGTGAACTGGACCGTGTTATTCAGGTTTACGAGGCGCATCATGGAACTCAATTTGATGATCGATACATTCATCTTTTAAGGGTTATTAAAAAAATAATAAAGTTAATACTGAAGCAAAGATATCATATCCAAGTTGAGTTGGCCAGTATTTAATTCTCTTACCTGTCTCTAATAAATCGTGAACCATAAACTTTAAACTACCGGCCAGACTTATGTGGCTGTAGTCTTAAGACACTTACCCATAAAAGCATGCTTGAGTAACACATACTTTATTATTTTGTGGGCCATTTTGCTCCCATTCTTTCCCTCAATCCCTCTAATACGTGTAATTGTTCTTGGTGTCTGTGTATATATATACATATACACAAACTTCAGTTAGATAGTCATTTTGTCGAAATCAAATTATATACATATTGAGCGTAAATAATATTGAGTGACTAATCTATTATATATTTGGATTGTCGTCTATAGACTAGCTGTCCAAGATAAAGACCATAGAAGTACTAGAACGAAATGTGTAAAAAACTAAAATATGTGACAAAAACAATTGCGAACAAAATAAAATAAACTGAACTCTCTGTTTTGCAACCTATTTATAATAGTAGCAATCTTAATACACATAAGAATGCGGAAAAAAATTAAATTAAATTAAAAAATTAGAAACAATTTCTAATTCTTGTTGACTAAAAACCCTAGTGAAAAAAGGAATGCCTAATCAACACAAATTAGAAATCCTTATAAATCTAGGAAATCTAAGCCAAAATTGAAATATTACTAGCATAATAAAAATAAATTTATATTTTCTAAAATAACAATACAGCAGGATCAACCAGGCACTGAATGATTTTCCCTTATAAAAACCCAGTATTTATCAGAGTAGGTCCCCATGAATAAAATAAAATAAAAAGGGTTATATTTCCACCGGCACGATCCCTGAATAAATGGGTGAGAGGCGCCAGCAACCTAAATTACAAACGCGTCATTAAAGACTACTCGCTATGTCTACTTACAAAAAATGGGAGGTCCCAGTGGTGGCAGGTGTGAGAAAATGAAGCCTCCCTGCTTCCATCTGAGGCCATTTTTTCACAATACAATTCATTTAGCATTCATTGTGAATGCCAGATGTACAGTTTTGGTACATACAGATACAGGACACCTTGTACACGTACACATACTCCTCCATCTCAAGTTTCTAATGGTTAATTTTTCTCTGTTGAAAGGGAATACAAGTGGGACCCTTTGTCTTTGCAAATGGCTTGGCATTTCAATTTGAGGTACCCAATGGGCAATGGGTCATCATCCACTAGATTTCTGTATCTGTATCTATCTACATGTATATACGGATTGCAGATGAGCAGATTGTATTTATGTTAAGTGGTAAATTTCTGATTGTGAAGCTTTTCACTGTTTTTGTTTGATAAATTTATCGCCGGTCTAAGTTTCTGGTGTCACCCCTATAGTTAATTCTTTTTAATTTCTAGATATTTTCAGGTTAATGTGAGCCAGGGTGGCAGAGGTTTGCAATGGTAGTGAACTTTGTGGACACAAGTTAAAAGAGTGTCCAAATCACATGGTACTTCTTAACACTAGGGAGGGACAACAAGAGAACTTAATTCAACAGTAGATCTTTTGAGATTGGGTGACCTATAGATAGGACTATGAGATATATGTAACACAATGAAGTCACACACAAGAATGCAATTCAAAGATGGCACGGTGGATTGACAACCCAAATATAGGACCACTAGGGTGTCTCAGACGAGGAAGGGGTCGTACGTGTACTTTGTG
>BRYE01000014.1:3347500-3355000 GCA_030159115.1 Actinidia arguta var. hypoleuca | reverse complement strand
ATTAAACGGGTTCTTTACAAAACCAATAACCGAAACTTAATAATAACAGTTCTACCTAATTAGAAACCAAAATCAAACTATTACTTTAGTGGAACAGAACCAAAACCGGACCATTCAAACAATATTAGTTTATAACCTAATTATATTTACTATGTGGGACCGTTATATCAAATCATATTGAAATATAATGTGCAAATATGATTAATTAAGTGCATTATTAGTACTAGGAAATAGGAATTGTGCTTGGCAACAGAGAATGGTCCCCAAATGATATGATTGCGAAGTCCGGCCGTCGTTGGAGCTGTTGGCTGGGTCTTTAAAGGCCTTGTATTCTTTTTTTTCATGATTGAGTGACGGAAGCTGCTTAGTCTCACATAATGCAATACGATTTTTTTTGGTAATACTAATACCAAACGGTTTGACAATTGTGTTGTCTGAGATGAGGTGGTGTGTGTTACTGTTATTCAAAAATTAATTAATTTTTAAAACTTATGACATTTTTTTATGGTGTTACTATTGGAAAAGAACGAATTCTAAATTTTTCAATACTCGATTGGAAATTCTTTTAAATTACTTTGACAATCAAATAAACTTGTATAATGTTATAATGGGGCTGGTCGTGAGGAGGTCGGCAAAGCAACCGTTCAGGGCTCTAGAAAAATTTGGCAAAAACATACTTACGAAATACAAAACTATTTTGGTAGGCCAACAATTTAGCTTAGGGTTTCTGTTTTCACAGTTTTGATTATCGAATCAAACCATAACTATTATAAATGCACATAAATATCACATGCATTATATAAAAACCACATATAAATAACATTTCAATTCTATTTTAGTAATGAAGTTGTTTTATGCCGAAAATAAAAGACCTATATATGTTGGTCAATATAGATATATACATATGTATGTATGTATGTTTTCTTGAAAGTTTTGTTTATGAAATTGACTTCTCTGCCATCCATGTTTGGATTGCACCGTTGCAGTGCAAGTATTTTGAATTTCATTTTGAGTTTATTTTGATCATCCAAACCGTTTATATTATAGACTTTATCGAAAACTTTAATATTGTAAAAAAATTATGTTAATCAGATACAGATCAATAGTTGAATAATATTAATTTATAACAAGATAAATGGATATAATCATGTATACCACATTCATTTATTAAATTATAAACAATACTCAATGGATATTGAACTATGTCGGATCAATTTGACTTTTTTCAAGACTGATCTTTACGACGGAGTCTAAATTATAAATCATCAAGATGAGTCCAAAATGAGACTTAAAGTCTTAAATACTTGAACTGCTGGTGTAGTCTAATTGTTGAATTTCAAAGAAGCCACATATTGGTTTTATACAAGCATGTTCTTGAAACCGTGAAAATGAACCAATGGAACCAAACCTCAATATTCTACTTTATAGTTTAGTCTAGATTTAATTTTCTTGAACCATTAAGAGTGGTTTGGTTAATCATAAGAGATATATAACTCGGCTGGTAAAAATTTTGTCTTTATGTTTAAGAAGTTGTCGGTTCGAATTTTCTCAAAGCCATTGAAGGTTTGTCCAATCATTAATATCAGGATCACCAGATTAGTCTCTCTGATAAAAAAAAATGGTCTTGTTTATAATTTTCACTAATATCACCCCAACTTGAACTACGAACATCTTTAGGAGGAACCTAAGGTAAATGAATTCTATTTTATAATTAAAAAACAAGCAAACGAAAAAATAACCAACTAAAGTATTGAATAACTTGAAAGAATGGATATGTAGTTATGTCCTAAATGCATAGATTGTTCATAAAATATTCGAAAAGAAGATTTTCAAAAGGTTCAAGTTTATCGAATCTTACCTCCCCCGTAAACCATATCACTAGCAAGATTGCATGCATTTGCAACGTTATTAACTAAAAAAATGATAAATAAATTGGATTATGCCAGCTTAATTGATTATGTAGCTAGATACTATTTCCATTTGTCATATGATTATGAATTCATATATTTTTTATTCAAAAATTCTAATTACGTAGGTCATTCCACCACAAGGAACATCAATAGCACTGTTTTCATTGATTTTAAGTTTTATCTCTGCTCAGAGTCAAGATAATGACAACCTTCCTAAAAAATTCTAAGTAGTGATGAGGACTGTCATTCTTGCATATTCCCATATTGGATTTCAAGTCCAATAATCTGTAAATTTGGTTGTTTTGCCAATTGTAAAGAAGACCAAAACTCCAATTTTATTCTATCTTCCAAGGAAAAGATGTAAAAGCCAACTTAAAGTTGATGAATCAAATAATGTAACGATTTTATATTTTCATATTTCAGATTCTGAAAAGAATACAATAATTTGATTTTAAGTTGTAAACTAAACATGCACTTAAATTTTAGCACGTTATATATGGAGAATTCCTTACAAATCAACCGTATAATTATAAGATGAACTCATTGATTTGAGATTCTTTAAATATCCTTTTCAGGCTGATTTAACGGAATACAAATCAAGTGAGAAAATAAAAAACTGAACTCAAATGCTAGCTACTGAAACCTAGAGAAATTTTGGATAAGTATTTATCTCCTAGGCACTTTACATTGTTTCAAAATATCTTCATTATCAATGAAAATTTTCATATATCATGGCCATTTTTTTTTATAACTCGGTGTCCCTTTTTTTATAACTCGGTATTCGGCCCAAATGACCAATTAATCTAAGGAACTAATTACACTAACCACTAGCGGGTGACCCAATTAAAGGTAGGGGAAAGCTCTGTATAGACTAGCCTCAAAAATTACTGGCAAGAGAATTTAAACATATAATTTTAGAATGGCAAGTCCCTTAGTAGTAACCAAACTCTCACTTCATCAATTCCTTGGAATTTATAGCAGGACCACTTTAACATGGTGAGGTGAGGATTGTTAGGATTCTGCCCAATCTCAACACATGATTTAGGGAATACAATTGCGAAAAGAAAAAAAAATGGAGCTATCACACGCAAGACACAGGATTTACATGATTCATTTAATATAAGCTACGGCTACTGCATATGTTTCACTACGTTGATGAAAAATATTTTACATCAAATATACCCTATACAGCTATACTATAATATACAGTAATAGTTACATATCTATAAAAAATTACCAAAATATCCTTATAAAAAATTCCCCAATACTAACCAGTAACCACCGACACACTCCGTAACAATAATATAGTGATAAACTATATATGTAAAATTAGATGCACGTTTACCCTTTTAAAAAACCAATAACGACTCACAACGTGGGCAATACTTCCCACATATTCGTGTTGATGATGCCTAAAACACCACTTGGTTAGTGCTAAACATCCCACGCTGATGAGTGTAAAGATCTCTCTCTCTCTCTCTCTCTCTCTCTCTACTATTCCGTTAGAAGGTGACTCTGTCTCACCCATAATCATGATCGTTGTTCATCCAAATTCTCTTCCTAATCATGATTTTAGCCAACAATTGACAAAGCAACCACTTTCTTACTGACCAGCACTGAATATCATGCCATCTTCACATCACTTGCGGTTGGTTGTAGTTCAATTCATTTTACAACTTTCAATTACCATCCTTTAGGTATAATTTAATTTGGATCGTCATTTTTCTAGCACCTATTTTTTTTCTCCAAATAATGCATTCCTTATTTTGTCGTTATTGGGTAAAATTACAAAATATGATTATATACGCAATTAGGATATTTATGAAGTAGTACGAAATCAGGAAATATAAATAAATAAAAGGGTGTTTTTTACTTTCCATAATAAAAACAAAAAACAAGTCTATTTAGTTTTAAAAAGGAAGTGCAATCCTTCCATTTTCATTTGGAAATATTAATAAAGCAATAAAATTCTCTCTCCGAAATTTACTATTCTTTAATCTTGCATCCTTCATTCCAATTTATTTGTCCAATGTTTTCTTTTATAATTTTTAATATTAAAACCGATATTTATTTGTTTTGAAATTTAATCAAGAATGAGTGTATTGAAATAAAGAGACAGAATTTGAATACGTAAAGATCTTTGACTATTAACAACACTTCTATGTAGTTACGGTTGTGAAATTTTATCAAATGACGTGGTGTGACGACACACCCAGATGAGAGAGAGAGAGTGGGAGTGGGAGGGAGTGGGAGAGACTAGAGAGTAGCAGCAATTGATATTAATACAAGAGAAAATTCATCTACTACATGATTGAGGCGAGGATATTGAAGTTTGCATGTGAAGTAATCTGAGCGTGTTGCTGTCGTCAAAGGTGTATTCTTACGTAGAATTCGTTATTCTAATATGCATGCACGTATATGTCTGACATATATATATATATATATATATATATATATATATATATATATATAGGCGGGGGCCACGGCCCCCAAACATTTGAAAAAAAAATATTTTTTATATATTTTTTCTGTTAGTTTTGACTATTTTGTTATTGGTTATACACAATTGACCTTCTTAAACGTTTTTATCAAAAAATTCATTAAAAATATATAATTTGGCCCTCCTTAAATAAAAATTCTACATCCGCCACAGTACATATACTCCACCTAACCATCAATATCGAATACGATGATAAATTATTCAAAGCTCTCCCCACCATTCTCGAGTACAAAGACAAAAAAAAATGCAGATCTTGAATTTTAGACCCAAGAAAAAGTATGAACAAAAAAAATAGGCTAATTTCACAAATACTCCTAAACTATCGCATTTTATTATTTTTATTCTCTCATCTAAAAAGTGAAACATATTGATCCCTTTAACTATTTAATTGTATCACTTATACATCTTCTATTACTAATCTGTTTGAAATAGTGATGAAAAATAATCACTTGTTGTCCATGTGCTTAAATTAAATGCCCTTATATCTAAAATACTATAATTTTTTTATAAAGAATAAGTCAATGCTCCATATACAGGCTTATTCAGCCATTTTGAGATTAAACTTAACCCTTATTAATAAGTTTTTAAATAGAGTGTTGACTTAGTTTTTTTTTAAAAATAAGAATATTTAGACATAAGAGCATTTAATTTAAGTATATGGACAATACACGATCGATTTTTATCACTATTTTAAACAGACTAGTAATGAAAGCGGTGTAAGTGATATAATTAAATAGTTAATGGGTCAATATGATTCATTTTTTAAATATAACGGTAAAAGTGATACAAAGTGATAGTTTAGGGGGTGTTTGTGAAATTAATCCAAAAAAACAATAAAATCATCAATTACACCTTGAAATATCTTTCGTTGAGATTTGGGAGTACTTAAAAAGACGAAATTATTTAGTTGCAAAAAATATGTAGATACTGACGTATAGCTAGATGATTATATATATATATATATATATATATATATATATATATATATATATATGCCAGATGAATCGGTAAGAGGTCAAAGTAGAGTGGTAAAATCTGCAACGTAAATGGCCGACAAGGACTTCTTTGGTAAAAAAGTTTTCCACTCGTTTCGCCCCTGTTTATGGTAAGTTAAGTCCAAAGGAGTGTAGATTCCTTTAAATCCATTCACCTGAAAATTACTGTACTTTTGGAGTTCAGCCCATATGATTAGGCTGCGTTGGCTTAGCAATAGAAGCATGCAAATGCCCTCGTCATAAACAACAACAATGAATAACCCAAGGAATTTGATGCTGTGTGAAACGTGAAGAGAATAGTTTAGAAGTGAGAATAAAACACAACCTATTTTATTAATCTGTTAAATACTACGAATACCCGAAAAATAGAAAAAAGAAGAGATGTCCTCGCAACTCAATGTTATAATCAAACTCAACCATTAAACCAAGAGTCTTAACATGGATAAGTATAGATGTAGATAGATGTAGAAACCCAAACCCTAACCCTAACCCGGAAATAACTAAGAAAAGAAAACTGCTTGTTAATCAAGTTAGAATCATAAAATTAAAAAAATTACTAAAACGAAAAATTCTGAACGATTTGAGTTAAGCTTAATTATGAAAACTATAAAGAAAAATAATGCTTCTCCCAAAAAAAATCTGCGTGAATCGGAATTAAATTGAAGAAGAAATTGACTAGTCAAATATTTTTTTAAAATAGCAAAAATATAAAATTAAATGTCTAAACGACAGAATTGGGACAAAAAGCGGGTTTGATTCACAACAAAGTTGTGAAACTTTTACTTATTAGGTCATTTTTAATCAAATATAGGTATTTCCAAATATATCGGGTAGTACGAAACCAATGGGGTCCTGCATCAGAACCTCGTAATAACATCAACTTTTATTGTTAAGGGAACAAACACCATTGCACTGTGAGCTTAAAATCTTTAAATCTCTGCTTTATTTTTTTTATTTTATAACTCATCTTTTTATGTCATGCTCATGCATACTAAGAATCTCCTCAATGCGTGGACAGTGTTCCCACTCTATAAACTTTTAAGGTTGATAGATCCATAGAGATGTTGACTCCTCGACACAAGAACCACAAATTAAATCAGATATGGAAAGTTCATCTATGTAATTTATACACGAGTTTCTGATCGAGAAGAATCTTGATAAAGCAGCTTTTTCGAAAAAAGTGTTCTTGATTGAAGAATTATTGGTGAATTATTTATTCTTAGTTAGCTGGTATTTCATTATAACTGATCTCTTGGATCATTCATAAAGATGAACACAATCAGACCATGAGATCGATATGCCTTTGTGTAGGTACCACCGAGCTAGCTTTCCACAGTTGAGTTATCTAGCTCAGAAAACAGAATTTTCTCAACCATTGTTTTACTTTTTTCTACTAGTTAATTGATATGATTTTCAGAATTTTCACAACAACTTGAAGCTATTTTTGGAAAAATTGGGTCGGTCCGAGCTGGACCCAGCTCGAAAGGTGAGAATCTTGCCCAGTCTGGACTGCCAGACTACCAGACCGGCACACTACATAGCTGGGTTGGGACCAATCCGAACAGGCTTAACCCGAATCGGCCCGATTTTACTGAAAATATTTTTTTTGCTTTTTTTTTGCTCTTTTTTTTATGTATAAATTTATTATTAAAATCTAAATTTTAAGATACGTAATAAGTGTTTGGTCTAGTGGTATGATTCTCGCTTCACGTGCAAGAGGTCACGAGTTTGATTTTCTTCAAGATGAAGAAGTTATTTTTCATTTTTCATATGTGTATAGATATGTATTATTAAAATCTAACATTTTAAAATATGTAATAAGTGTTTAGTCTAGTGGTATGATTGTCAGTTTGGATGCAAGAGGTTGCAAGTTCAATTCTTGCAACACCCCAAAATTCTATTTTTTTGTATGGCTACCAAGTGGGTGACATGTGGTAGGGGCAACGGGCGGACTATTCGGGACGGACACAAGCCTAAACGGTCTGGGTTAGCCTTGCCCATGCCCATTCTCGGCCGGACGCAAGGAGGGTTCGCTGAGCTATTCACAACTAACATAAATAGGTCTTTTCCTTCAAGTCGTGTTTCCATGATGAGG